>PVJA010024912.1:0-10920 GCA_004027025.1 Myocastor coypus
GCCACGCCTCCATCTCTTTCTTACTGTAAAATGGGGAGCAGGCTCACTAAATTGCCGGGGCTGGGCTCAGTTTTGCTAGGTGTCCTGCCTTGACCTCCCAGAGTGCTGGAACTGCAGGGCTGTGCCAACCAAACCTGGCTCACAGCTACACCTACTCCAGCTCTGCCTGTTAGACAAAGAAAGGTTGCAAGCAGGTGTCAGAGCAGGGGATGACCCCATTCCCCAACCTCTAGTGCCAGGTTCCCAGCCTGTGTGCTGTGTGTTCTCAGATGAGATCCCTGATAGGTGTCCAAGGGGCTGTTGTGGTACAGGTGACCAGTGGTCATGCACTGGTCCCTCCACGTGTTCTCTTAAGCACTAAGGAGCTGCCGCGTGTATGCACCCCCCTTCCCAGCATGTGCCATGCACAGCCCCGCCCCCTCCCTTCCTGGTGGGTTAACTCCTGGCATCCATCAGTTTGTTAATTGTACTAATTAGAGATCGCAGAGGTGTTAATTGGAAAACCCTGGTATTGTGCCTGTTTGGGGAAGAAAACGTCAATAAAAATTAATTGATGAGTTGGCAGGGCAGCCAGCGTGGGCCCAGGTGAGGCACGGGGCACAGTGGCCAATGTTACTGCTCAGATTAAGCGACTGTTAATTAAAAAGCCACTGTAATTAATACTCCAGATGCCATATGGGCCCGTGGAGAGACACAAAAAGATTTCTCCCCGTGTGGGGCTCCCCATCTTTTTTCCTCTTCCCCCAAGTACTCCCAGGAAGGTAGAACTGTCCTTTCTGGCAAAAGGGGGACAGGTCTGGAGTGCACTCAGAGGCACTGGTGCACGCTTGATCCTCAGGGGAGGAGGCAGCACCCTGTGGCCGCAGAGTCTCCCAGATCGGAAGAGGTGGCTGTGGCTTTGACCCAACTTCCTTCCTTTCCACGTTGTCTGCGGGAGCCTGAGGGCCTGGCCAGGCCTCCAGGGTGCCCTGGGTCCCCCAAAGGGAACTCTGCCCACAGGAGTCCTCACCTCCAAATAGCTCTGCCCCATCGAGGTAAGATAGGGAGCTGAGTGGGGCCAAGCCCTGTCCCAGTTAGTCCTAGAAAGACTTCTGACCCAGCTTGCAGGCAGAAAGAGCAGCCTGGTCCCTGAGCAGGGCAGTGACTCACTCAGGGCCACTCTGCTGTGCCTGGACCCCTGGAAAGCCGCCACCGCCACCGCCACTGCTCCTGCTGCTCCTGTCACTCCTGTCACCTGTCCTTGTGCTGGTGGGGATGGGTGGAGAGGGCAGAGGGGGGATTGGGCCTTGCACACGGGTGCAGTGACTTGGGCCCTGGTGGCCCCGGTGGCCCCAGTGGCCTCTGTCTGTATCCTAGGAGGTTATGCCCCAGCTCACCCACAGTGCAGGGTACACTCCAGTCCCCTTGCACCATTGTACACCCGGTGGCAATGGGGCAGGAGGTGGCAGGCTGCTGGTGGGCTTAGCTCTGGAGGGCAGGTGTCCCAGTGCAGAGGCAGGAGGGGTCAAAGCTGGCCAAGGATGACTGCCAGGCCGGATTTTGGGGGAATGGACACTTGTGGGTGGGCAGGAGGTGCTGAGTGTGTGTCACCAGGGCCAGAGCCAGGCCCTGGGAGGGAATAGAGCATGCCACATGGGAATTATTGCCATTCATGCACCCTGCGGAAATGACTTTTCAAATGCATATAATCTCAAGCATGCAAATGAGAGGCTTGCTTCACCCTGTTTAATATGAATGATCGGCCTTGAATAGCTATTATTACACGCCACATTGCAGCAATTATGTTGTTCCCTGGGTGTCACTCTGTCCCCCCCCCCCCACGGAAGGTGGGAAAGAAAGGGACACTTCTGTGTGTGTCCTTTCTTTTTCTCCTTTTCCTAAACTTGCTGTCGGATATACAACTTTCCCATGTTCTTGTAAGTATCAGAAGGGGATGGTACCTTCCCTGGGCAAGTAACCACTGTATTTCCTCTGCTTTCTCCTGAGTGCACATACACCCGGGGAACTGGCCTTTGTCCCCTGGGGCCCAGGAGTACTCAGATCTCCAAGCAGCTATGCTGGGATTCCGGGTGGTAGCTGCTCTCCACCCCTAGCAGGGCCCGGGCCCGGGGCCGGGGAAAGGGAGTAGAGTGGCTGCATGCTCCCCTCCCCCTCCTGTCCAGAGGTCCGGGTCAGGCGGGGGGCCGCTCCTGTAGGTGGCGGGGTGGGTGGCTTTGGGGGAGACGGCTGAGCACTAGGTTATGGTAGGTGGAGCCTGGTGCCTGCCCCATCCATCATTCAAAGCCACCAGGTCCCAGGCTGATGCAGCTATTAAGGCCCCAGAGACCAAGTACTCAATCTCTTCCGAACCGCTACCCACGTCCTGCCCTTGTTTCCCCAGGACCCCAGGATGGACGGGTAGTGAGGGGCAGGGGAGGAAGCCTGGGGACATATGTTTGGCAGTGTGAGACGCCCAGGAGGCCTGCAGGCTTTGCTGCGTGTGCCAAGTGGGCCACCTTGGGGGACCTGTGATCCTGGGGTCTGCACACCAGTCAGAAGCTGGAGTGTCACGGCTGTGACATCGAACACACCCTTGCAGGGGGCCTCATGGGTGTTGCTGCATTCCTCCCGAAAGGACTCTTCAGAGTGGGTTCAGTCCACTGAGGGTCAAGAAAACTAGGGCCTCAGGGGCCCCAGGGGGTGCTCATGGGGCAGGAATTGCACATCTCAGCGTGAGGAGCCTCCCATCTTAAAGCACAGCAGCCCCTCTGCCAGGCCAGGCCCGGCCCTTGACCACCATGGTCCTCCTGGCCTCTGGGAAGTTGAGAAGCCTGTCTGGGCCTAGGGGTCAGCCTTCACACTTGACCCTCAGTCCTTCTCCCTGACTTCCTTTGTGCCTGGCTCAGCCCCTAGGACAGGATGCTTAACACTGTTTCCCCATCTGCACAGCTGCCCATGGTGCTACCAGGAGGAACCCAGGGCCTGTAGGCTGGAGAGAGAGGACAGGATCATGTTTGGGCCAAGGACAGGCCTGAGAGCTGCAGAGAGGCCGGTGGAGTGCAGGTCCATCCCTGCCACCCTGCGCCCTCCCTGTCGGTCCCTCGGGGCCAGGCCACACACAGCCAGATTCCCTGTAGAACCACGAAGACTGGGACCTTCTGTGTCCAGGAGACCAGGCCCTGGGATGTCCTGAGGACATTCCCTGTCTAGAAGCGTTAGGTTCATGCTAGTGCTTCTCCCCATCCCGCAGAGCACTCTGGCTCAGAGCCAGAGACAAGCTGAGGAGCCTGAGGGTCTTCAGTGGCAGAAGGGGAGCTGCTCCCCACATCTTGCAGTGTGGGAACTCCAGGAGCCCACACCCCCAAGGCGTTGGGGAAGCTGAGGGGGAGGCGATGCCCAGGTCTTAGAGCCTCCCTGTGTCTCCTCCTCCAGGTCCCGCTGGAGCGACATGATGGTGGAATCTGCCTCGGAGACGATCAGGTCGGCTCCATCTGGGCAGAGCGGCGTGGGAAGCCTTTCTGGGCAGGCGGATGGCGGTGGCGGGACTGGGACTGCAGGCACAGCCACAAGCGGCCCAGGAAGGGACGCAGTGGCTGGCCCGGACAGCAACGGGGAGATGAGTCCCGTGGAGCTTCTGCACTTCCAGCAGCAACAGGTAGGTGTGGCCTCGTCCTACCTCAGCCCACATCTCCCGTGAGTCAGTGCTGAGCCCTGCTCTGAGCCTTCAGGCCTCCCAGGCTTCCCTCCCTCTATGCCTGCCAGGAGGTGGCTTTGAGCCTGGGGTGGTGGAGAGAGATTAGCAGGCCTGGGGCCTTGAGTTCAGGAGCTGGGACTAGGCCCAGAATTGTCCTGAGGACAAATGGGGTGCCTCTCCACCCTCACGCTGGCTGGAAGGGGGTAGATTAGCAGGGCCAAGGGTGCCTGTGCCCAGGGGAGACTTCACTTTGTCTCTGAAAACTTTCCCACCCTGGGTCAGGCATGGGTCCCTGCTCCAAGCTGTGCAAGGATTTCACTTCCTGATTAAATTTCCCGGCACCGGGCAAAGGCCAGGGCCAGAGGTGAAGATGGGCCTCTGTTTCACGCTGTGCGCCTAGAAATCACTGCTGGTGGCACTGGCCCTTGGAGGCTTTTGCTGGGAGCCTGGAGGAGTGGGGTTCTGCCTGTCCCTACCCCTCTCCAAGGACAGGCATGCTGATGCAAGTCTGTAGTCCCAGCTATTCCTAAGGCTGAAGCAGGAAGATCGCCCAGAGTTTTAAGACCAGCCTGGGCAAAACAGTGAGACCCCATCTTGGGAGGGGAGACAGAGACCAGGGTGCTGTTCCTGGCCCCCACCCCTCACTCCCCACAGCAGTCCGTAAGCCTTTAACACTCCCCAGAGCCAGAGGTCGGACAGCTGCTGGCCAGGCTCTGGAACAGGAATGGGAAGACCTGGGCCTGGCTCCTGGATGGCCCGCACCCCACAGCAGTGTGACCTTGACCAAGTTGTGGACCGCTGCACCAGGTGCAGCCTGCGTGCAAGCCCCCTGCTCTGGCTGGCCTGCGTGAATGTGGACGTGCACTGCACAGAATCTAACAGTCACCTCCCCCGGCCTGCCAGGGGTAACGTCTTCCAAACCTCCCTGAGTAGGTTCTCTGGGGAAGAGACCCACAAAGTCTGTGCCCACTGCTGGGGACAGAAGGTCAGAGGACAAAATCTTAAACTTTATCAAAATAATAACATACCCCACGGGGAGTCCCCAAGTCCGTCCACCCTGGGTACTGCCAGCCCCCAACCCTCTCCACACCTCTATGTAAACAACCCTGAAAAATTTCAAGTGTGGCAGGAGGTGGAGGGGAGAAGATGCCAAAGCTGGAGAGTTTCTTTTGAAAAATGACTGAAAGCAAAGTAGGAACGCAGATCTGGAGAAGCAGGGTGATGTTTGGGGTGGGGAACGGTGGGACTGTCTGTACCGATCGGGTTTCTGGGTCCCACTGCACACGATGCGAGCTCCGCCATCCACCCTGCACATTCCAGTTATTCCTGTTTGTTTTGGGGACTATCCCAAAGTCCTGGAAAATCCTATATCGGTTTCACAAATAAACTGGGGTGGGTGGGGATCTGGAGGCGGGCGCGGGGCTGTTTTATCCATTTGGGCTCACTGTGGGCACAGTGCCCAGGGCCAAGGAAAATATTTGACTTTTTTTTTTTAAGGTTTTCTTGGCTCCAAACTCTGAAAAGAACCCTGCAAAATTAAAATTATAGGATTTCTAATTAAAACGAAACAATCTGGGGGCCAGTCCTCTGCCACTCCCATAGATACGAACGAAGCTTGGGAGGGGCTGCATGGTAATGCTGTGGTCCCCCAGCAACAGAAGAGGTACACAAGGGTGTGAGACCGAGGGCCTGGCCTTGATTCCTCCCGCCCGCCCATCCCTGCCAGGAAGTCCTTTGAGAACAACTTCATTTACGCCGAGTCACGAAATTGCCCCTCCATCCCGGAGTTCTCATATTTTTATTTCCATTTCAAAGATGAGGCAGCCAGAGGGAAGCATTGCTCTGTCCAGGTGACACAAAAGCTAGTGCTAGGCTCGGTGTGACCCCATCTCGATATTCCTGGGCCGGGCCTGCTGTCCTGCCCCCTCCCTACCCGCCATACCCTGTGGGAACTGAGGGAGTTCTCAGCTTGGGCTGGGGGCTGTGGCCTGCGGGCTGCAGGCTGCAGGTTGAAGAGAAAGCACAAGTGAGGGTAGCAGGGTGTGGCTCCAAGGCCCTGCCCTGGGGACATGTCACTGGCTCTTATTCAAGCCTTTTTTTTAAAATTCACTTACTCATGCTTTATTTATTTATTTGTGTCATGGCCTGCTCAGCCTACCCCGGGGGTGGGGGTGGGGCTGGCACAGCACTGCAGTGCCGGGAATTGAACCACGGCCCCAGGGGTTGCCTAAGCAGGTGCTTTAGACTGCTGAGTTTATTTCAGGACACTCTGACTGCTAAGTTGCCCAGGTTGACCTCCAACTTGACAGTCTTCCGGGCCTCAGCCTCCTGAGTAGCTAGAATCACACGTTTATGCCATCTGATTCAGCTCTAAAGGGCATAAAACCAAAAGTGGGTAAGGTTACAATATACCTATTGCCCTGGTACTTTAGGAGGCTGAAGCAGGATGCTTGTAAGTTTGAGCCAATCTGGGCAGTGTATTACCTTAGTGGAACCCCATCTCAAAAGCTTACTTTTTTTTTTAAAGAATTTTTTATTTTTTTCTTGTTTCAGAACTTTTGTTTGTTTATTTATTTTTATGGCTGGCTCAGCCTGCCCTCAGGGCAGGGATGGAGCAGCACGTGGTGCTGAGGATCAAACCGCAGTCCCTGCAGCTGCCCAAGCTTTCCTAAGCAGGCACTTTAGGCCACTGAGCCATCCTGCCAGGCCCCTTTTTTTTGTCTTTTTGAGACAGGGTCTGACTATGCATTTCAGGCTGGCCTTGAGCTCACTTTTATAGCCCAGGCTAGTCTTGAACTTCCATTGATCCTCCTGCCTCAGCCTCCCAAGTGCTGGGATTACAGGCGTGCGCCACCACACCTGGCTTTTTTTTTCTTAAGGTAGGGTGTAGCTATGTTCACTCTAACCTTAAACTTACTATGTGGCCCAGGCTGGCCTCAAATTCTCAGTGATCTTCCTGCCTCAGTTTCCTAAGTACTAGGATTATAGGTATGCACCACCATGCCCCACTTACAATTTTTTTCTTATGACTAGGAGTATAGTTTGTTACAAAGTCTTAAGTTCAATTCTAAGCACCCAAACCAAAAAACAAAACAAACAGTATAACTGGGCTTGATGATGCCCTGCATAGGGTGGGGCAGGAGGATCATGAGTTCGAGGGCAGTTTGGGTTCAGAACAATACCAAGGCAGCCCTGGGCACTGGTGCTGCTGCAAACTCCAGAGCAGGGACTGAGATGTGAGCTGTAGGTCTCCCCAGGCTTGTCATCCTGCCCCACCCCCACCCCCAGGTCTCCTGGCCTTTAGGAGTCGTAGTGAGTTGACAGAGGAAGAGAGGGCCATCAGAACTGTCAGGCCCGGGGCTGGAGAGATAGCTTTGTGGCACAAGTGCCTACCTGGCAAGTACAAGGTCGTGAGTTCAAACCCAGGTCCCACCAAAAAAAAAAAAGAACTGTCAGGCCCGACCGACCGACCGACCGACCTACCTACCTGGGCGAGGCAAACAGTGTGCCTGTCACTCGGTTTCCATGCGCCCAGCACGCCTGGGGCTTGTTCAAACAGAAGCTGGGGTGCCCAACTGCCTGGCCTGGGCTGGTGCGAGAGAAAGGGTCCTGGCTCCTAAGGGGGGAGCACTCCTCCCAGGGCTGTTGCCAGAGACACCCCACACCCACCCTCACCCCCTCCACCCCTGCCAAGGGTACACATGCCAGGGCCAGGACTGGAGCTGGTGACCTCCTGCTGCCTTCACAGGCGCTGTCAACCCCTCCCCCACCATGGCCAAAGCTCCTGGCCCTGTGTCCCCCTCTTCTGCATTTTCACCCTGTAGGATAGCATTTTTCCTTTAGAAGCTGCCCCTTCATCTTATCGTCCCTTTTCATTATGGACTTCAGTTTTTGATGGTTTGTTTTGAAGAGTCTCATTAAGTTGCCTAGGCTGGCCTCGAACTCTTGACTCTCCTGCTGAGGCCTCAGCCTCCACAGTGGTGCAAGTGTACAAGCAGCCACTACATCTGGCTCTTAAGCATTATCTGAATCTGGTCACCTATATAAAAACACCCCCAGGGTGCGTGGGGCTTCCCCAGGGATTCCACAAATACTCTCCTTGCTCTCTGATAATAGGGTCTGCTGAGGGCCAGGCAGGGTCTGCACCAGACTTGGGAGACAGAGGCCTTGGGCCTCTGGCTGAGGGGAGCTGGGCTTGTGGCGGGCAGGCAGAGCTGAAAGAGGCTGGCCGCACATTCCCATTGTGTGCAGGTTGCAGGGAGGTGACAGGTCAGGGAGGGTCAAGGAAGGGTTGCCTAGCGTCTAGGAACTCCCACTGCAGTTACCATGACAACCAGGCCAAATCCCACCCTGTTCACATCCTGTGAGGAGACTCAAAAGTGTCAGGGGGCTCCGAGTATTCATAGGCTTTTTGCTCAGCTTCCTCCTCTGCGGAGATGGGAGGCATTGGGCTTGGGGAAGGAGAGCAGAGTTATGGAAGGGACTCTGTCCTTTCCTCTCCATCTGCCGGGCTCCTTAGGGTACTGGGTGGGAAGGGGCTAGGCACCCCACTGCCACTGTGCTGCCAGCTGCTCTGTGCTGTTCATGAGGAGGGAGCTTGGGGACCCCACACCCAGGTACCCTGACAGGCTAAGCAGTGCAGGCTTGGGCCACATGCTGGGGACAGGGCCAGACCTGTCACTGCCCTCTGCCAGGGAGAGGAAAGGGCCTGGGAAGAGGCTGCAGACCCTTCTGCATTCCCTCTTTACGGCCAGGTGCTGGTTGTTGCCCCAGAGGACCTGGGGGGGGGGGCTGGGGCCTCTGGGTTTCCCCGGGGCCCAGTAGGGATGTGGTGGCCCGGAGGCAGCCTGAGCTGTCAGGAGGCTGTGCCCTAATGTCCCCAGATAGGGTGCACTGTGGTCAGAGGGATGAGGGCCACGCCCTGGCTGCCACTGCCACCTCCAGGGCACAGGTCTCCCACCCACGTGGCACTGCCTGTGTCTGCACGGTCCTGGTTTTCATTTTAATGGTTCTAATTTGAGAATGTGCCGATGTCATTTTTATGAGGTTGGTGTAAAAAAAATTTACAGCCTTTTCCAAAAAGCTTTTTTTTTAAGGCAAAAAAAGTGTAAAATCACTTCGGGGGTTTTATGGTCTCTTTTCCTCTACCTTCTTTTCCCCCCTTCTCTGTGTAATTTCATTTTTATGTCCCTTCCCTAGAAGACAAAGCCTCGCTGGTCCAGAACTTGTGGCTCCCTGACCATGACCGTTGACCTCTGACTTCTGACCCCTTCCGCACCCCTCCCTCCACTCCCTCACCCCAGAGAAGTTGTATTTTGCAGGATGGGTGTTGGATTAAGTCAAAGAGCACTTGCTAGGCACCTGCTGTTTACTGTCACTGGGCTAGGTACCAAAGATCCTGCAGTTTTCTGTGTAACGTCTGCACTGCTTAATCCTTGAGTATATAATTTTTTTAAAATTTTATTTATTTATTTTTTTCTTGTTTCAGAACCTTTGTTTGTTTATTCACTCATTTTTATGGCTGGCTCAGCCCGCCCCGAGGGTAGGGCTGGCGCAACATGTGGTGCTGGGGACCGAACCGCGGTCCCTGAAGCCGCCCAAGCCTTCCCAATCAGGCGCTTTAGACCACTGAGCCATCCCGCCAGGCCCCAATCCTTGAGTATAGAATGAAATGGAAAAATGGCTGGGCGTGATGGTGCACGCCTGTAATCCCAGCACTCGGGAGGCTGAGGCAGGAGGATTGGTGTGAGTTTGAGACCAGCCTGGGCCACAAAAGTTAGTTGAAGGCCAGCCTGAACTGCACAGTGAGACCCTGTCTCAAAAAGACAACAAACAAAGAAACAAAAAAACAAGCACTGCTCCGGGCCCTCTGACCCCAGCAGACCTGGAGCTTCACCTTGGGCTACTCTGAAGTTTTCTTTTTTCCGCTGCCTTGGGACCTGTGCATCTCCCTGCTGTCCTTGACTGCTCCACTCCACTATACGACAAACACACAGGTGGCCTCAGGCACACGGCCGCTGAGTCTGCTTGTGTCTGTCGGGAGGTGCTCCTGGGCCTTGGCAGTCAGGCGCGATGGGGCTGGCAGGGGTGGCCAGGAGGTCAGCCCAGGCCTGGGGATGCTAGCAGGGAGCATCCCCTTCCTTCCTTGCCTTGGAAGTCTCAGGCTGCTGCTGGGGTTTTTAGGGCAGCCCTCAGACTTCCGTCCTCTCCTCCTAAACCTGTTCTGCCCCCCAGTGAGAACTGCTGGGACAAGTGGGTCAGGCTGGGCCCCAGTCTTTTTTTTTTAACTTTATTTTAATTTAATTTGGTGCTGCTTTAGACCACTGAGCCATCCTGCCGGGTCCAGGGCCCCAGTCTTTTGAGGACTCACCAGACTCACCAGACAAAAGAGGCTTAGGTTTGGCTGCCTCTGCCTGCCCCATGCAGACTGTCACCCCTGGAACTGGGCCTTGAACCAAGGCTACCACTGGCCTGTGTTAAGCTATGTTCTTGTTCCTTTTTACTTTCAAAGACAGGGTCTTGCTAAATGGCTAAGTAGCCTGAGCTGGGCTAGAACTTGGAATCTTCCTGTCTCAGCTTCCCATGCCTGACTCTGTGTTCTCATTTAGAAAGGAAGCAGAGAAGGCCAGGGAGATAGTGCACTAAAATAAGTAATTACCTGGCACGGTCAGTGTCCTGAATTCAATCCCCAGTACCATAAAAAATAAAATAAAAATAAAGGAAGTAGACCCGTGTAAATATAAGTACGTATGTACATCACATGTGTATTTTTTTACTCAACCCAGGGTCATGACCAGTCGTTTGAACACACCAAGTGACCCTTTAGGTCACCAGGGCTGTGGGCCATGGGCCTCAACATCTTTGTTCTGTCACAGTTCCCTGGTCAACACAGGCCTGTGACAGACACACGCAGGGAGGCTGGGGCAGAGGACAGAGAGACCCTGTTTCTGAATAAAAAGGAAAAGGGCTGGGGATATAGCTCAGTGACACACACAAAGGTGAGGGGTGTCCAGCTAAAACCTGGACTCCTCCAGGCCTGCCCCTGGCTTCCTTAAGAGTGAGGACCCCTCCCCAAATTCTGGACATCAGAAATGGGGCTGTGGCATGGAGGGAGATTTCTCTTTTCAAAGCAACACCCCGCTGCCCACCCAGTACCAGCTCCTGTCCCTCTGCCCTGCCCTGGATGCCATCTGTGTGTCAGGAGCTCTTTTGTTTCGAACCCCAGAGAGCCCGCTAGTGATCAGGCA
>PVJA010024912.1:11020-23473 GCA_004027025.1 Myocastor coypus
TTTTTTTTTTTTTTTTTTTTAATTTTTAATTTTTATTTTATTTTTTTCTTGTTTCAGAACCTTTGTTTGTTTTTATTCATTCATTTTTATGGCCGGCTCAGCCCGTCCTGAGGGCAGGGCTGGCGCAGCATGTGGTGCCGGGGATCGAACCGCGGTCCCTGAAGCCGCCCAAGCTTTCCCAAGCAGGCGCTTTAGACCACTGAGCCATCCCGCTGGGCCCATGGGGCTGTCCAGCTTTGAAGAGGAGGAGCTGGGCCCAAGAGCTGACGTACTTACCTGTGGTCCCTCAGTGGCAGCAGAGTCAGGACTTGGGCCGCGCTCTCTGGCCAGGGTCACACAGAGCAGACATCGCTGGTTTCCCCTGGCGGCGGCACCACCTCATCCTAAGCTGCAAAGCTGGGCATCAGTTTTCAGTCCAGGCTGTGGAGGGAAGAAAGTGAAGTTTAAAGGTCAAGTGGGGTCTTGCTTCTACTCTCGCTATTCCTTCTCTCTGTAGTCTGTCCTCAAGGCTTGTCCCCACGCGTCAACTTTGAGAAGTGGCCTTGTGGAGTTTGGGGCTCTGTGTTGAGGGACCAGGACAGGCTGGCAGGCCGAGAGTCTGATTCTTATTTCTGCCAGCTTGGTGTCATGAAGCTTCAGTTAAGTGTTTGTTCAGTGCTTTGAAAAAAACCGGCCAAGTGTGCAGGCGTGGCAGTGCACACCTATGATGCCACCCCTCAGGAGGGTGAAGCAGGAAGATCAGAAAGTTTGAGGCCAGCCTGGGCTACATAGCAAGACTGTCCTAAAAAACAAATAAAACAATAACAACAACAACAAAAAAAACCCAGAAAGCACAGTGCAAACACTGGCAGGTCAGCCCGTGCTGCCTCTCACATTTGGCCAGATGGGTGGGTTGTGTGAAGCGCTGTGTTGGGTCTGCTGTGCTAGTGGTGAGTGGGGACTCACAGAAACTTCTAGAAAGTCAGCGTTTGGAAGGAGCTCCGACCTGCTTGGCATCAGCGGAGAGTGTGAGGGTAGGGCTGCCCTCCAGTGCTCTAGCAGGCCGGCAGTCCTGTGATTTATCAAACCCCAGCGCCAGCAGGCAGTGTGGACCCTGACACCTGGTGCATTAGAGTGATGGATGAGCTGAGATGGGGCTGCGAGGAGCTTGAGGCCTGCCTGGCCCCGGGGCCTCACACTGGGGGAGGCGTCCCAGCCCACAGGGAGCCTGGGCTCCCAACACCTTGCTGAGTGGGGCTCTGGATGTGGAGCCCGGGATCTGCCCAGTGCCGCAGCCCATCGCGCGCACAGCGCAGAGTGAACTCCGGGTGCCTCTGGGTCAGGGATAAGCAGTGGGCAGATGGCTGAAATGGCCTTCCAGCTTCCAGGCCCCTCCTGTCACTGCCCTCTGGGAAGCCCCCTGGGACCTCCCAACAGAAAGGACACAGACACCACCTTCTGTCCCTGCAGGCTCACTGTTTCCCTGCATCATGAGTTATAGGTAGTCAGGGAGGGCCCCAGGCAGGTAGCATAGGAAGACAGGAGGGGAACAGAGCCTGCAGAGGGTCTCTCGCCATCTTCCCAGAATGAGGTTGCAAGGCCCTGTCGTTTTCCCTGTAAATCTTGTAATTTCATGCTCCAGGGGACTGAAAAGTAAGGGAATGTAGCCCTCTGGCTCCCCGGGATCTCATCTCTTCTGCCTGCCAGAATCCGGGGTCCTTCATCTGCCCCTGTCCCTCTTGGGTGACAGCCTCTCCCCACTTCCAGCTGGGCCTTGCCCCTGGTCTCTGACCAAGCCCAATGCTCCTCCACATTTCCTCACGTTTGGGGGACACTGGAGTGTCTGTCCTCAGACCTGGACAAGGTCAGGAAGAGCCAGGCCACAGAGGCACAGAGGCCAGGCTCCATCTTGTGAGCACCCAGGCACTTCCCGGCCTCCACTCACAGCCTCTCCAAGCAGGAAAGTTAGTTCCCTGCCTCACCAGATGGCTCTGGAGGAAGCAGTACCCACCTCCCTCTGGGAGCCACTAGGTGTGGACCTGGGGGACGGGCACCCTGTAGGGGTGTCTACAGAGGGTTTTGCCCTGAAGGAGCTTGAGGCGAGGTCATGTGAGGGTAGGACAGACTGGAAGGAGCCACAGGTGGCAGGTGTCACTCAAGCTGTGTTAGCAGAAGAGAAGTGGATTGGTGACAAGGGGAGGTGGCACCGCACAGATGCCAGGAACCTGCCAGGCTCTGGGCTTTGAACACCCAGAGTTAGGGATAAAGGCAGTTGGCCTGCTCTAGGTCACAATTAAGAGGCAGTACCTCGAGACCCCCACCTGGGTTTGCCTCATGCCAGGCCCGATGTCACAGCCCCTTGGGAGTCTTAGAGGACCCTGGAGGCAGAGGCAACCCAGCTCATGCGCTGGGCAGGCCAATCCCACACACTTCTCAGCCCTAGGACCCCCCTGCTTTAGCCCCACAACCCACTACCACAGCCCAGTAGTCCCTGGAGATGGATTCAGATTCACCTGCAGGTCCTGATGTGCTTCTCCAGTCTGGTTTGCCCTGAAGATCCTTCAATCCACATTCCCAGAACTCAGAAAACCAGGTGCTCCTCAGACCCTATGGTCCCCTATGGTTCCTTCCTGGGTGCTCCCTTTCCCCATAGTGAACCCCCAGGGAGGCACACAGGCCTGGGAGCCGGGCTTTGTGGGCTCAAATCCTCACTGTTGATCCTGGATGAGTTACTAGAGGCTCAGTTTATTCATCTGTAAGATGGGCTGGTACTTCCTTACCTCACAGCTGTTTGGGGAAGACTGAGATCATGCCTGACAGATGCTTGCTTATTTATTTATTTATTTATTTATTTTTGTTTTGTTTATTTTTATGGCTGGCTCAGCCTGCCCCAAGGGCAGGGCTGACGCAGTATGTGGTGCCGGGGATTGAACCACAGTCCCTGAAGCCGCCCAAGCTTTCCCAAGCAGGGGCTTTAGAGCACTGAGCCATCCCGCCGGGCCCCGACAGATGCTTATTTAAAAAGTAATTTTCTAGGGGGCCCGGCAGGATGGCTCAGTGGTCTAAAGCGCCTGCTTGGGAAAGCTTGGGTGGCTTCAGAGACCGCGGTTCGATCCCGGGCACCACATGCTGCGCCAGCCCTGCCCTCGGAGCGGGCTGAGCTGGCAATAAAAATGAGCGAATAAACAAATAAAGGTTCTGAAACAAGAAAATAAATAAATAAAATTTTTTAAAAAAAGTAATTTTCTCTGTGTGAGTGCTAAGGATGGAGGCCCAAAGCCTTTATGTTAACTTCTTAAAAATGTTTTACTTTGAATCAGGTTCTTGTGAAATTGGGCATGGCTGGAATTTGCAATCTTCCTGCTTTAGCCTCCCAGAGTGCTGGGATTCCAGGGCTGCTTAGCACCCCGCACTGCCCCTGGAGCCTCTGTGGCCCTAGGCCCTACCATTTGCTGTGTCCACAGAGTCCTGACAGAACCTCTCTGGCCCAGGAGCAGCTCTCTGGGCGGTGCTCCTATAGGGACAGAGTTGGTGACCCCCACCTCGATCTGTACCCCTGCCTTCCCTGCACCCTTCTGTTGCTGCCTGAACTCTCCCTGCCCAGGGCCCTACCGGCCGCCACACGGACTCAGCCCCTGTCTTGCAGGCTCTCCAGGTGGCCCGCCAGTTCCTGCTGCAGCAGGCCTCAGGCCTGAGCTCCCCCGGGAACAATGACAGTAAGCAGACTGCCTCTGCCTCTGCGGTGCAGGTGAGGGGATGGCGGGGCTGAAGGGAGCCGGGAGGGAGGTCTGGACCCTGGGGAGAGCCCCTCCTGCCGCTCCCAGCGTGCCCCCACCCCAGCGAGGGCGCCTGTCCAGCAGGAAGCAGTTGCTACAGCAGGGTGCGGCCAGAAACTTCCACTTTCTCCGTCTCTCCGTCTGCCAGGCCGCGCTCTGGCTCCGCCTCTGTCCCTGTCACTCAAACGCCGCGTCGGTCTGCGGCCCTGGCTCCTACCTGTCAGGGTCTCTCTCGGTCACTTCTCTGGTTTCTGTGCCTGGTCCCTGTGGGTCGCTCTGTCATCGGCTCTCTGTTCCCAAGGCCTAGGAGGGGCCGCCGCTCCTAAGTCCCCAGCCCTCCCCTCCCCCACATTTCTCGCATCTCCTCGCGTCTCTCTCCCGGTTTCCTGTCTCTGGATGTCTCTAGGTCTCTTTTGTTTTCCTTTGCACAATCTGCCCTTTTTTCGCCTCCTCCCTTCCCCCAGCTCCTGGCCCATCTGGCTGACTGGGGGAGGGGGATCGGTGGGAGGTGAGGGGAAGCCAGGCCTTCTGTTTACCTTTTGTGTCACAAAGAACTTGGGGAGAATCGCAGTCTGAGTCTTGCCTGGGTCACAACTGGGGCAGCGGCGCCCTCTCGCTCCCCTCCCCCGTCCCTGCCTGGCCGCCAAACTCTCCCTGCCCCCACCCCAGCAGCAGGGGTGGCTGGGGACGGGGAGAGGATTAAGGGGGCTTTGAAAGGAAGTTTATCTAGCAGAGCTGATCCCGAGCTGGCCTGCTGTGGAGTCTGGGGGCTCTGGGGGCTGGGGCGGGGCGAGGGAAGTAGGGGGGACCCGGACGGGGTTCTCCTGGGGAGATTCCAGCGCTCCGACAGAGTATCTGGGTTTTATAAAAAATGCACATGTTTGGAAAGCGCTTTGAAACGGTTCAAGGTGCCGGGCAGCTGTGGAGCCCCCACAGTCAGTAGCCTTTGAGCAACGCGGGGCCCCACGGGGCCCGGGAGGGGGAACTGGCAAGGAGGGGCAGCTTGGCCAGGAGGGGCCCGGCCGGCAGGGAGAGGAGGAGTCTGCTGAGGGCGTTGGGGCGTGGCCTCTAAGTTGGGACCCCATGTTGTACAAACGGGTGCTAAACTACCAAGTGGGGTGACCCTGGCCCATAGCCAGAGAGAAGGAGCTTGTAGAGTGCAGGGGAGTGGGGAGGACCCTCCCTGCTGGGCGTGGGGAAGGGAGGCCCCCTGCAGAATGAACCCAGAAAGCCTGGGTTTGGCCCAGAAAGACAGAAGTGGCCCTTCTCCCGGGCCTTCTCTGGTTGCCCCCTGACCTGCGTCCATCTGCCCTCCCAACAGCAGGTTCTGGGCTCTCCCTGGGCCCCAGCTGGCATTGGCCAACAGCTTGCCGTGTGAGAGACAGTGGGCGCTCAGCCGAGCCTTTACTCTGCTGTGCCCCAGGGGACAGGTGCTAGGATGCGGCCCATCCTCAAGGTAGTTGAACAAGTCACCCCACAGAGAAGGCACACAGCCCGAATTTGAACCCAAACAGGTAGCTACAGAATCACGCCCTGCTCCCATGGTGGTCCTGGCTGCCTCGTGTCCCTGCCATACCTGCCCAATCCCACTGAAGTTCCAGCCTCCAGGGTGGCTCTTGCCCAAGTTGGATCCAGGGCCTGGAAACAGCTTTGCCAGAGCTGCAGACTGTGGAGAGGAGCGTGGAGCACAGGGCGAGGGCGGGGCTGGTGTGAACGCTGTGGCCGGGTGCGGCCCAGCCCGGGCAGGAGCAGCCTCGGGCCTCAAGGCAGTGTAGGTCACGCTCTTTACTGTTGTGGCTTTGGCACAGAATTAGTCTGAGACTTCTGGTCCCCTGAAAAGGAATTTATCCAAAGCTCCAGCTCTGCTCCCCATGCTCCCAGGGATCCCAGACCCTTTACTAAGGGCTTGAGTTAGAGTCCTTACCTCTGGCACCCGATCATCACATCCATGCCGTCTCCAAGCAACCTTTGTGATTCCCTCTTGTCTTTCGGGGGTGGGGGCAGGGATGTGACACCTAGAATGAGACCCGCAAGTGCCTGGCACCTGGGAGGGCCTAGTCCCACACCCCGGCCAACAGGTGAGGAAACTGAGGCCTGGCAGTTACAGAGAGCCCTGGCCACCACTACTGTGATACTGGATGCCCCCACAGGAGGCGGGCAGGAGAGGCAGTGCAGCTCAGTGTTGTGGGCTTCACTAGCCCAAGTCCCCTCAGTGGTCACCCCAGCTGCCAGGCAACACAGGAGCCACCTGAGTCTGCCTGTTGCCATGGGCCATGGGGTTCCCGGGAGCCTTGGCTTGCGGGGTATGTCTGCACCTAGAAAGTTGGGTCACCGCCCCTGCCTGGGACGCTGGCACGGAGACCACCAGCAGGTGGGAGCAGAGCCAGGAGCAGGGCTCAGCCGCCAGTTGGAGGGGTGGAGAGCAGACCAGCACCCCGGGACTTCCCCGAATCCCTGCTTCCGCCTCTCCTGGGGATTTCCTAATCCAAGGCTCCCAGCCCTCCCTCCCTGCTGAGTCCTGCCCTGCTGGTAGGGCCGGGGGAGGGACAAGTCCCTGCAGGACCCCCTTCCCCACCCAGGGCCTGCAGCGAGGCTCTGCCTGCTGGGAAGGCAGCACTGCGTCAGCTAACAGCACCCACAGTGCACCCCAACCCTCTGTGGAGCACAGGCAGAGCCCTGGGCCCCATCAGGCACCCATCCTGCTAAGACATGGCTGGGTTCTGCCTGCTCAGACTGCAAAGGCCTAGGGTGCTGGGAAGTGGGGCCGGGAAAGACAGATCCCGCTGCTTTTAACTGAGCCTTTTCTGGAGAGGCCCAGCCCAGGTAGGAGCCGGCAGCTCCTTGGAGCATCCAGATGCTCTGCTTAAGAAGCATCTCCTTTAGGGCCGGGCGTGGTGGCGCACGCCTGTAATCCCAGCACTCGGGAGGCTGAGGCAGGAGGATCGGTGCGAGTTCGAGACCAGCCTGGGCTACAAAAGTGAGTTCAAGGCCAGCCAGAACTGCATACTGAGACCCTGTCTCAAAAAGACAAAAAAAAAAGAAGCATCTCCTTTGGTCCAACCCTATGTGTGACAGCCCAGAGGGGACAAATGACTTGCTCCAGGTTGCACAGCAAGGAGAAGCCCCTGTCCTGACTCCCAGCCTGCTGTCCCACCCCTCTGAAGGCACAGTGACCCTTCCATACACTCGCTGGGGCAGAGCCTGAAGGCCTCCATGGCCTCAGGTCTGGGCCACTGCATACTTGACACGGTGCAGCACTGTGTGGCATGCGTGTGAGTGGGGCCAGACTCCAGGCCCCTGCGCCAGGTGGGCCCCTGCGCAGCCCTTCCCATTGCTGCGGACACCTTTGGCCAGCAGTCTCTGGCCGAGCAAGAGCCGAGCACAGCCTGGAGCGCTGCCCCTCCTGGTTACTGGGGGAGACCCGTCCACGCCCGGGTTCTAGTCCTTGTCCACCGGGTCTGCTCTTCCCTCTGCCAGCGCTGTGCCGCAGTTAACAGCCCACCTTGTACACGATGCTTGCTGCCCTGGCGTCAGCGTCCAGTCCTCGCCGCACCTTAGGGCAGGCCTCAGGCTTGGGGTGATCCTCCTGCCTCAGCCTCCTTTGTGCTGGGATTACAGACATGCACCACCATGTCTGGCTGCTAATCTCCCTTATAGACAAGAAAAACAGAATAAGGATTCATCTGTTGTCTAAAAAAGACAGCCTGGAGGCGGCAGTGCCCTGGCAGCCCCTCTCAGAGCTGCCCTACCATGTTGTGGGTGGCCACGGGCGCTGCCCCTTGCTAACAGGGCAAACCCTGCAGGTGCCGGTGTCCGTGGCCATGATGTCGCCGCAGATGCTCACCCCGCAGCAGATGCAGCAGATCCTGTCGCCGTCCCAGCTGCAGGCTCTGCTCCAGCAGCAGCAGGCGCTCATGCTGCAGCAGGTGGGTCTGGCCTCCAGCAGTGTCCGCACCTCCCTCCTTGGGAACTCCAGGGTAGGGCAAAGTGTCCAGACCCTGGACCTCCTCCCCGGATGTGCACAAGGGCTCCTCCAAGAGGCAGGAGAGTCCAGGCTGTGGGGTGCGCTCCCCTCCTTGCTGTGCACCCCTAGTTCCTGCTCAGGCTGGCAGGCGCCCCAGCAGAACATAGCTGGAGCTGGAGGTGGCTGGCCCTGCCTGCTAACTGTCCCCTACCTTGTCCCCCCACAGCTTCAGGAATATTACAAGAAGCAACAGGAGCAGCTGCATCTACAGCTCCTCACCCAGCAGCAGGCTGGGAAACAGCAGCCCAAAGAGGTGAGAGGCTCAGCAGCCTGGCCTGAGGCGCCAGCTGTCCCCTGGGACCCCCATCCCAGCACCTGCAGCGCCAGCTCTCCCCTGGCCAGGGGTCAGTCTGGAAGTGCTAGGGAGAGGACTGCCCTGTGGGGACTGGGAAATGTGGCTGACGCCTTCTCCCTGCCCCCAGTGGTGGGGTCTCAGCCTGTGTGCATCACTGGCCCCGGAATGTTGCACCCAGCTGCCTCGTGGCTCTTACAGACCCAGTCCCTCAGCCCTCCTGCCCCTGCCCAGCTCCCACACCATGGCCATGTGCCTCTCTCCCACTGGCCCAACCAGGGTCCCGTTTGAAGTGGCCTCTTCCCCGGGGCCCCCTGAGGGCGCCTCTGAGCATCCTAACCCAGCCCTTCTCCAGCTCTCTGGTCTCTGTAGAGTAGCTAGCGACTCCCACCCCCACTATCTCCTCCCGGCAGGGGAGGCGCCACGGACAGACTTGGTTCTCGGGGATCAGAGTCCTGCTGACAGGGGCTTGTCAGTGCCTGTGTGAGTGAAGGAGTGGAGGGCAGGCGAGGAGACAGGCGGGGTGCTGCCTAGCAGCGCACGAGATGCTTTGCCTGCCCTGGCCCCATCCCATCCTTCGGTTCTCTGCCCAGAAAGCAGAATGCCGATCTGGGAGGAGGGAGAGAACCCCCTCCCCTGGGGCAGAAGGGGCCCCCAGGCATGTGGGAATGATACTCTTAGGGGGGGTGGCCCCCGGCTCTGAGAGCTCATCGATCACAGTGACGGGAGGCCCCCCAAGCTCGCAGAATGCGCGACAGAGGGGGGAGGGCTGGCGTTGTGCTGCGTGTCTGGGTCTGGCTGCGTGTGTTTGTGCGTGCGCCTGCGTGCATGCGTGTTTACTGCGAGGAGGCATGCAGCCCTATGGAAGCTGGGCCGGGAGCAGAGACGCTGCAGCCGCGGACACCGCCACGACAGCCCCCGGCGCTGACAGGGCCTGGGAGGGGGTGGCGGCGGGGTGGGGTCCGGATGGCACGCCTGAGGCTGACGGCGCCCCTCTCTGCCTGCCCCCTCGGGCCACCCCCCAGGCGCTGGGAAACAAGCAGCTGGCCTTCCAGCAGCAGCTCCTGCAGATGCAGCAACTGCAGCAGCAGCACCTGCTCAGCCTGCAGCGGCAGGGGCTGCGCAGCCTGCAGCCCAGCCAGGCCTCGGGGCCCCTGCAGACCCTCCCACAAGGTGAGCTCCGCCCCACCCCCACCACGTTCCCCTGCTCCCCAAGGCCCAGGAGGCCAGCAAGAGGCCTTGCATACCCTCAGCCGACCCAGCCAGCCTCTTGTCTTCCCCAGCAGCTGTGTGCCCCACAGACCTGCCCCAGCTGTGGAAGGGCGAAGGTGCCCCCGGGCAGCCTGCTGAGGACAGCGTCAAACAGGAGGGGCTGGACCTTACCGGCACAGCCGCCACCGCTACCTCGTTCACCGTCCCCCCAAAGGTCTCCCCCCAACTCTCCCACCACCCACTGCCCAACGGACAGCCCAGTGTGCACGCATCTCGGAGAGACAGGTACCGTGGCAGTGGGTGGGCAGCCTGGCAGGGCTGGGAGCATCAGACACCTGTGGGGCAGACCTGGGTGCCCATGCATGGCGCTGGGGGGGTGGGGGGGTGGGCTCTGGTTCCGGGACGTATAGCCCAGTGCCAGGCCTCAGGAAGCTGGAAACGGCAAAGAAAGCGGGCCGGGCCTGGGCTGCTGAGGTCCCGCGCCGTCTCTAAAACAATTCCTGCCCCCCCCCAGCTCCTCCCATGAGGAGGCCCCCGGCTCTCACCCGCTGTATGGACATGGAGAGTGCAAGTGGCCGGGCTGCGAGACCCTGTGCGAAGACCTGGGCCAGTTCATCAAGTAGGTGCCGCCCGCTGCCCCAGCTCACCCCTTCTGTGGCCCTTCTGCCCTCAAGGACCTGGGTCCTCACTCCAGGGAAACCTGAGTTTCACTTCTACCCACTCAGCCTCCCGGTCACCGACCCAACCCGCGTTCTCAAGCTTGCACCCCACTGCCCCCTTTCAGCACGGAGAGCGGTGTGAGGCGGAGCGTGTCCCCCGCAGTGTGACAGCCTGAGCTGGTGGACAGGCAGGACAGGAGGCAGCCAGGCGGCTGGTAGCAGGCGGCCAGCTGCCACTACCATGCCAGGCTCTGTCTCTGACTGATTAACTCTGCTGTCTCCCAGACCCACGCAGCATCAGGGGTCAACCAAATTGTTTTCACGCTTCGTCAGAGGTTTGCTTAATTAGTTCATTTGCAATTAAATCTCTCTGTAGAAGGGGCTTTAGCAAAGACATCAAAGCAGGCTGCCGAGGGAAGAAGGCCTCTGCCCTTGCCCGCTTTCTCCTTTGCATCTCTGGCCTGTCCCTTCCCAGGCACCTCAACACGGAGCACGCCCTGGATGACCGCAGCACAGCACAGTGCCGGGTGCAGATGCAGGTGGTTCAGCAGCTGGAGATTCAGGTGCGGCTGGGAGGTGGGGGTGGGGGGCAAGTGGGCTGTCTGGGAGGGTCCTGGTGAGTCCAAGGTAGGTGAGGAAAGCTGGGGCTCTGGGGTGTCCACTGGGGTTTGAGCATCTCTGCTGGCAGCGGCAGAAGAGCCTCGTGCCGCTTAACAACAAAAATATGCCAGGTGTGGTGGCACGGGCCTGTCTCCCCAGCCCTCTGGAAGGCTGAGGCAGGGACGTCCCAAGTTACGGGCCGGCTGCGTGGCTTCCCTCATGGTACCCTGCCCTGCTTTCTCCATGGTGTCCTGTTACGCTGCTCTGCCCTCTTTTCCTCAGCCAAGTTGTGCAGAGCCAGTTCTCCTGCAACTCTCCCGTTTTTTTACTTTGTCAAATCAGTCTGGCTGCTACTAAAAAAGAGGGCGGGAGGGAAGGAGGAAAAAAGGGAAGAAAGTTACAGACTAGTCTAGACCACTTGGCTACATAGCAAGACCCTGTCTCAAATGAAACATAATTGGGGATGGAGCCCAGTCTAAGGGTCCTGGGTTTAATCCCCAGTGCAAAGTCAAAAACAAACCAGAACACAAAGTCAGGTAGTGCTCTGAGTGCCTGCTTTTACCTAAGAAGTTCACGAGGCCCTGCGAATTAGTGCCGCCACGGTCATCCCTGCTCACAGATGCACAGCTGGCCCTGGTGACCTGCTGGCAGCCCCTGAGCTGACCAGGGGCAGAGTGATAGGGGTGGCTCCTGAGTGGGTCCATCCATCAGCTGCCCAATATTTGCCCATTTCCCTCAGCTCCTCGAAGCATGTGCTGCCTGAGAGGGTGGTCGAGAAAGATCCTAAATTTGGGATGGGAGGGGCTGGGGAGATAGCTCCGTGGCACAAGTGCCTGCCTGGCAAGTGCCAGGTCGTGAGTTTGATCCCCAGACCCGCAAAAAATAAATAAATTAAATAAATAAATAAATAAATAAAATAAATAAAAAAACAGCCAAGTTTGGGAATGGATGTATCACCCATCAGCCCTCGCTAGTGTCCCTTAGCCTCCCTGGGGACAAAGACCCTGTGTGTAGGGGAGTCAGTGGCAAGCTCCATGAGGACAGCAGGAGAGGGGGACACGGAGGGGCGGGGCGCTTGGGAGGAGGCCAGGGGAAGGCTGCCTGTTGAGGCCGACAGCCCCTGCCTGCCCGCCCTGCAGCTGGCCAAGGAGAGCGAGCGGCTGCAGGCCATGATGGCCCATCTGCACATGCGGCCTTCGGAGCCCAAGCCCTTCAGCCAGCCGGTGAGTGACGCCGGCCCCGCCCCTCCCCCGCAGCCAGGTCCTGGGGGCTTTGGGGCCAGCCCCAGCCCCTCCATGGCTCATAACAACCCCGCCCGGCCCTTGCTCCTTCCCCAAGGTGACCGTCTCTGCAGACCCATTTCCCGATGGCCTTGTGCATCCCCCAACGTCGGCAGCTGCTCCGGTCACCCCCCTGCGGCCCCCTGGCCTGGGTTCTGCTTCGCTGCATGGTGGGGGCCCTGCCCGGCGGAGAAGCAGTGACAAGTTCTGCTCCCCTATCTCCTCAGGTGAGGTGGGGTGGGAGCGCCCGAGGCCTGCCCCAGGTTGCTGCAAGCCACCCCACCTGCCTCATCACCCATTCGCCCCACAGAGCTGGCCCAGAACCACGAGTTCTACAAGAATGCCGATGTCCGGCCCCCATTCACCTATGCCTCCCTCATCCGCCAGGTGAGCTGGGGTCATGGGCCACTCTGTGTCCTCTCCGGGAAGGAGACATCCCTCGACCTTGCCCTTAGTGGTGCCGTCCTCCCGCCAGACTGCAGCCAGATAAGCCTGCTCACCACCGGCATGGATGTGCTGGGCTCACGCGCGCGTGCGCACACACACACACACACACACACACACACACGTGCGCGCGCGCGCCCCTCAGTGGGCACCGCACACTGTCCTTTCTCCCCCTGCCCTGCCCCTG
>PVJA010024913.1:0-31292 GCA_004027025.1 Myocastor coypus
TAAACTGGTATTGCCTCTTCTATAAAGCTCATAAAACTATACACGTAAAACTTCAAGTTGTAGGGGCCCAGCAGGATGCCTCAGTGGCCTAAAACGCCTGCTTAGGAAAGCTTGGGCGGCTTCAGTGATCACGGTTAGGTCCCCAGCACCAAATGTTGCGCCAGCCCTGCCCTCAGGGCAGGCTGACCCGGCCATAAAAATAAACAAATAAATAAACAAAAGTTCTGAAACAAGAAAAAAAATTAATTAATTAAATAAATTCTTAGAATAAATAAAACTTCAAATTGTAAAGTTATAACCCAGAGTAAAGTGACTCCAAGTTCCTTCTAGTTTAGCAGTCAGACACACCCTAATAACAATTTACAAATGTCTGTGAAATACCTGTAAAACTTTAGCATTTGGTTGAAGAGGCTTAATAATCAGCTGCTTGCCTGCTGTGTAAAGAACTTTCTCTGAATCAGGGCCCCAAGCTACTGAATACACTGGTGTTCCTGTAGAAAAATGAAGATTAATAAACTTTCATTATTATGACTTATAAAAATGGAGATTTAATAGGATCAATAAAAGCATTCTGACGTACCACTTCATTTCTTCCTATTCAAAGGTCCTTTCTAACTGGAGAACAGCCTGATAATGAAGTACAGTCTAAGTTAGTACTGATCATTAAAAATCTGTGAACAAGTAACACTACATCTTTAATTTAGATATTGTTCAGCAAATACTCAGTTTTCAGAAATGCTATAAAATATATAAAATTCATTTTTAAGTATACAGTGATATCAGAAAATATCATTGTTTATCACTTCCCATCTTCAGTGTTTAAATTAGCCCACCCTATATAAGGTGAATAAAGTTTCTACAGAAAAAATATATGTGGTATACTTACCTTATACATTAAGTTCCACTAGTGATACTCCAACAACCAACAAACTTCCCCTCACCTGCTGCTTAAGCAACAGTCAAATAGCAAGAAATCATACATCCCAAAACAACCTATCTTTCTCACCTATGCATTCTTACATGGAAAATTAATAATCACACTAAGGGAATTTTTACTATCAAGTGTAGTTTTTCCCTGAAAGCCTGTTTCAAAAGAGCTCACATATCCCATAACCAGAATAAAGCTAATTCAACAGGAAATTTCAAGTTTAATTTACCTACCCTATTAAACTCTGCATTAATTCTGATACTGTTTTTAACTTCTGGGAGAAATTCAGAGATTTTTTTAAAAACTCAATTCTATTTAAGAACAGTACCTCGTTTTTACATTTTATTAGTATATTGTTGCAATATACAGTATTTTCATTTGTTTTTTTTTTAAACTTGCCAGGCAGGCACTTGTGCCACTGAGCTATAACCCCAGCCCCTTATGTATTTATTTTTTACTTATTTATTTGCAGTGCATGTAATTTATAGTCACTGTGGGGAATATTACATGCTTGTATCATAGCATGTTTCTTTTTTTGTTAATCCTCTTTCCATTCTTTCCCCCTCTCCCTCCCTCCTTTAGCTACTTTATCCTATTTTTCGATATTATTTGTCTTAGCCCATATTATAGGATACAAAGTTTACATTAACTGAAGTTATCAGTTTTTATATGAAACAACTTTATTCCTCTTATTTCCTCTTCCCTTCCTCCTCACCCCTCACCTTTGTTTCCTTTAGGAGAAACTGGTACAGACACATACAGTATCTTGTTCCCTTTTACTTCTCCCCCCCCCCATTTCCAATCCCCAAACCTCCTTCCCATTCTTTCAAAGAACTAATGTTGATTCATTGATCCTTTTTTTTTCACTTTCAATTTCATTTATTTCAACTGACATTTACTATTTCTTTTGTTCTATTAGTTTCAGATTTGGATTGATCTCATCTTTCTATGACCATCCTCAAAAGACACTCCTTTCCTACTTGGTAAGTACATTCTTAGGAATATTTTCTGGGACCAGCCAGTAGATGATCCACTTTCAAAAGTATCTTAAAGTGAGGAATTCAATTTTAATAAACTCCCCGGAAATGTAAGTCAAAATTTCAGATATTTCAAACATGGTTCTTAGTGAAAAATGGAAAAGAGAAGGGTAAGGGCAGATTTATTAGTTAGTATAATAGAACCATGTGTGCTTTCTTTATTTCCATATTTACATTATAATTTTTGTGCAAAAAGAAAACCAACATATTTTAACTTACAGGCTCTGAAATCTTCATGAATATACTCAGTAAAATTATATTCTCTTGGGGTACATATGAACTATGATAAACATCTACCCCCAAGGAAATAATCTGGTAGATACAACTCCCATTGAGTTATACAGGATGTGACTTTAGGCCTTTAGTTGTGGTAAAAGGTACAGTTAGGGGATGAGGACTAGGGGATGCTTTCATCCTCCTTAGCATTTATTTGTGACCTCTTAAGTCAGCTGCGTCACTATTTCCTTGTTTATAAATTTTCCTTCAGAATATAGACAATATATTTCCTACCTACATAGCAATGTTTTAAACAGTAATGTTGAATAGGTAACATTTATAGTATAATAAAACTTATAGAAAAAAGTTAATTTCGTTGTTATAACATTGTTTTCTAACCATCCTCCTTCAGTCAAAATAAAAGCAATGGAAATAGTATGGAGCTCTCTATAATAAATATGCAGCCTAAAATAAGATCAATAGCTAAGCCTCATTAGTTCAACTAAAACCCAATGGGGAAATTTCAAGAACTAACCAGAAGTCTTTATTATGCTCATTCCATACAAGTAAGTAAACTACCATATATGTGAGTGTTGTTTTTTTTGTTTTGTTTTGTTTTGTTTTTGTTTTTTTAAAAGGAGATTGAAAGACATAACCAAATAACTCCCAATTTGGGTGGTTCTGATGAAGGACATTATTCAAAGTGGGTAAATTAGCTCCACAAAGAAAATAATGATTTCTATAACATTTCTACTGGAAATTCATCCCAGTAGAATTTGGGACAAACCTATACCACTTAAAATGCTGTTGAAAACACACTTTTTAAATACTGAATTATTGAGTCAGGCGTGGTGGCTCACGCCTGTAATCCCAGCACTCGGGAGGCTGAGGCAGGAGGATCAGTGCGAGTTCGAGACCAGCCTGGGCTACAAAAGTAAGCTCAAGGCCCGCCTGAACTGCATAGTGAGACCCTGTCTCAAAAAAAAGACCAAAAATAAATAAATAAATAATAATAATAATAATAATAATAAATAAATAAATACTGAACCCAGTGCTGCATTTTAGTTCCCAAAGTTGGGATGGAAATAATACATTTGGGCTCCAAATTGAATTACTTTAAAACAAAGTTCAACAGATTATGTAACAAGATGTTACTGTCACTAACAAAAGTGGACACAACCCAAAATATAATTTATATTTTAAAATGTCTTGCTTTTTATATTGGGAATTCTTACTTATGCTCCATTTCACTTAAACTCAAACAGATCTTGTTTTTCTGACTTTGCACACTAAAATCATGTGACCTCTTTGACATTTTTTAAGAAACCACATGCACCTGGGGTTGTGTTAAATGTCAGACCTTTATCACTCTGTAAAACAAATTATCTAAATTCTTTCAACCTGTTGAAGGCATTTTAAACCACAGAAGAGACAAAAATGTATTTCAAATGTTTTAAGGAAGTACCTGGTCAAACAGACCATGTTTTTTACATTCATACTATATAAAAGTATCCTCTAAAACTCTTGTTTTGACCAATGTGTTTAAGATAAACTTTTCATTATTATAATGAAGCACTAGCTATTTTTGCCTTGAACATAAGTCTATATTGAACGAATATAAATACTTACCATAAAGTCCAGCACTAAATAAGTGCTTTTAACCACTAAAAACGACTTTGTAATACAATAAGCAACCATTAGCTTGTCGCTCCTGACAGCAGACAATTTTTTTACCAAATCATAAAGAATCAAAAACTAACATTTCCCTTTCAATGTATCTGTAGAAGATAGAGTACTGTATATGCAACAGATAATTTGAGTGAATTTGTTCCAAAAGACCTACTTTAAGATTGTGTGACACTAAGCCAGAACAGGAAAAAGCTGAAATCTTATTTGTTTCTTTAGCTTTTTCAGATGTTCAGCCATCTCTCCTTCAGAGGTCTCCATTTTCCCCAGTCAATCATCTTCTACCTTTATCTGACTCCCAAGTTAATAGTTTTTTTAGCTTTCATTTTTAACCCATTACACATTTCATCTGCTCCCAAAACATGTCAAAACCATTATATCTCAACAGAATACTTCCTAGTTTATTCTCTCTGAACTTCCATCCTTTACAGGATATCCATCCGCTTAGTTCCCAGGGAACTGTCTTCACTTACACTGTTACTTTAAGCTCTAATGAGCCCTAGCAACGATCTTTCAGAAACATCCTTACTAGCTACCTCCATTTAATCTCTACCTCCCCCTAATTTAACCCAAATGTACTATTACTAAGGTAAGCTTCCTGAGAGACAGTCCCAAGAATATTATTCTCCTACTCAATTTTTTTTTGTTCTGTTTTGTATGGTTACATAATAAACTCCAAAGCCCTTCATTTTGCCTCTTCTGGAAGTACAACCAGCCTGTACCCTAACCAAAAGGGTCTGCACTCCTACTCATGTACAGACAGAAGCCTAATTAGCATCTCAAGAAGTGGAGAGCAATAAACAATGCCCAGGGACAGCTGTAGTGTTACTTGGGAATCCTGGAAAGCTAGGATTCCAGGAAGCAGATAACAGCTTCACCCACTGGCTCCCTGTTTGTTGCTTTCTTCCTTGCATGGAGTGTTAACAATTATCATCTGTATGGTGGAAGTCAACAGAGGATGTGGTCCTCCTTTGCTAAAGTAATTATGCACAAGATCACGGTTCACCAGCCCAAAGTAAAACTGAGTTGTTTCTGCGATTCTGTGTTCACAGAGGGACAAATCTCAGTGAGTCCTCCGAAGCTACCTTCATCGAGTCTTCTCTGTTTCTTTCAGCACCAACTCATAACACACAACACACTCACCTGACTACTGTGCCTCTGGTTCATAGGGCCTTCTGCCCCTATGCCTCTGAGCAGCATGCTCTACTCCACTGCCAATAAGCTTATTTCCTTAACTGTTTTATTCATTCTCTAAAGCCCAGTAAAGAGATGCTTCAGTATTTGCCAGGAAAAAAAAAAAGCCTCCAGTATCTTCTCTCCCTAACCAGTACTAATCTATACCTTTCTATCCTCTGATAGCATTTTTTAGCAATGAGCACGTTCTGCCTTAGATTTTCAGTTTTATCTCCACTAAATTACAGACAGGTTTTATTTTTCATTCCCATGTCCTTAAATGTTTATAGCACTTTATTTCAATTTGAATTCATAATTATATATACAATGTAACATAAGACAGATGTTAACTGTAATTATTCCTAATCTACACCTTATCTTTCTCTAATATGAAATAATAATTCCTCGGACACCAGTAAGAATAATTTCTAAACTGATAAGTCAAACTTTCCCGAAAACAGTTCGAGAATTATGTCTTCTGTATTAGAGGACAAAATTATGAGTTTATCTAGAGGGACACCCATCTCCCATAATCAAATAATATATGCAGAAAATAATTTCTACTAAAAAAATAAGCGAAATTAACATAAACATGGAGACAAAAATCACAAGGAAGACTTAGTACTATCTGCAGAGTCCCAAGTTGTACAATAACTTAAATTTATAGTACTCTGTATATTTGTATCAAAATACAAAGTTTCTCTCTTACAAATAAGCAGAAGTCCTTCACTTCCACCTAGCTTGAATTTGCACTTTGATCTGTATCATTTGGCTGTCAGTTGTTCAGATTTACAATCATCCTCTATAAATTTGCATTAATGTCTAACACAGACATTATAAATAATCACAGGTTTTTCCTTCTGAGGATCCTTTCTTCTTTTTGGCTGGCTCAGGCTGCCTTAAGGGTTGGTGCAGCAAGTATAGTGCTGGGGATCCAACCCCAGTCCCTTACCCCTAACTGATTCTGCTCTGGAAGGCTCTTTAGATAGCTGAGCTAACCCGCCAGCCCCAAAATTGGAGGATTTTTTTTTTTTTTTTTAACCTTCTGGAACAGTGTCATTACAACAATTTAACTACTCTAATGATTTTTCCAGGGATGAAACAGTAAGTCTGCCTTATTACAAAAGTCTAAGTAGGGGCCTGGCAGGATGGGTCAGTGGTCTAAAGCGCCTTCTTAGTAAAGCTTGGGCAGCTGCAGGGACCGTGGTTCAATCCCCAGCACCACATGCTGCGCCAGCCCTGCCCACAGGACAGGCTGAGCCAGCCATAAAAATAAATAAACAAACAAACAAAAGTTCTGAAACAAGAAAAAAATAAAATTAAATTTAAAAATTCTAAAAAAAGAAAAAGTCTAAGTAGCACCAATGATAACTCAAAAATTAAGTGCAATTTCACAATATGAATTCAAAAATAAATAGTTAATCAGATTTCACTGTTGAAATATCAACAGGTTAACTACAATAGAAAACTCTATTGAATTTCCATATGTGCTGGGTATGGTAGTGTACACCTGTAATCCCAGCAATTGAGAGGCTGAGGCAGGAGGATCGGTACGAGTTTGAGACCAGCCTGGGCTACAAAAATAAGCTCAAAGCCAGCCTGAACTGCACAGTGAGACTCTGTCTCAAAAAGACAAAAAAAAAAAAAAAAAAAAAAAAAAAAAAAAAAAAAAAAAAAAAAAAAAAAAAAAAAAAAAAAAAAAATCCATATTAATCTCAATTATAAATTGAGTGAAAACTGGAACAAAAATGACTAACCCTTTCAAAGCTATATGAATCTAAGAAAATGACAGCTATCTAGAATGTTAATAGATAATATCATTATATGATATGGTAAAAACATAATAAAACCACTTGGGTTATTTGGTCTTTTTCTTCTGAAACAGGGTTTCACCATATCCACATTGGTCTTGAATTCCTGGACTTAAGCAATCCATCTACCTCAGACTCCTAAGTAGCTAGGATTACAGGCACAGGTCACCTTGCTAAGAAACACATTTTTAAATGGATAATGAATTTGAACAGATAGTCTGTCAAGAACATATATAAATGGCTCATAAGAAAATGAAAATAAAAGAAAGAAAGAAAAGAGAAAGGATGTTCAGTGTTATTAGCTATCAGGGAAATGTAAATCAAAACCACATTGAGATATCATTTCATACTCACTATTACAATTACAAGATAGACAAGGGCTAGAACTACAGCTCAGTAGATCACATGCTTAGCATCTGTAGGGCTTTGGGTCCAACCGCCAACACCCCCCCACACACACACACACACACACCCCAGACAGAAACAAGCATTGGCTAGGATGTTGAAAACTGAAATCTTCACCTATAATCTCAGCACTTGGGAAGCGGAGGCAGGAGGATCAGTGTGAGTTCAAGACCTGGCTGGGCTACAAAAATGAGTTCAAGGTTAGCCTGAACTGCATAGCAAGACACTATCTCAAAAAGACAAAAAAAAAAAGAAAACTGAAATCTTTATGTACTGCTTAGTATATCCACTTTAGAAAATAGTTTGAGGACAATTTTTACATGCTACAAAGCAACTATAAGATAGTTCATAATTCAAGTAGGAAAAAAAGATGTGCATACATACCACAGTAATATGCAACCACTTGTTTATAAATATATAAATATATATATACATATATATATATATATATATATATATATATTTTTTTTTTTTTTTTTTTTTTTTAACTACACAAGAAAATGGCAACACTAGTTGCCTCTCGCTAAAAATGTGAACTGGGTAGCTAAAACAAAGATAAAGGAGACAACAGGTGTATTTTAAAGTAAAAAGTGATGTAAAGTAACATGACTCCCTTTTATACTTTAAATTCTTATCCATGTGAATATACCTCTTATTAAATATTAAAATTAAAATAAAAAACAAAGAAAAATATTTAAGTTGTTTAATAAGAATATGTAAAGAAGTTTTAAAAATCCAACTAAAAATGAAGTAACACTACTAAATCCTAACTTTATTTATGCCAGACAGCAAACCCAACATCGCCGTATCTTCTAATTTTTTTTAAAAGGAAATGTAAACCTGTCCTAATTTTAAAATTGGCCCTGCAACATACCCTGCCAGACAGATGCAGCCTACAGGCCACATTTGTAATTTCTCACATTATAGGAAGTTCCTAATTTGTAAACATGTGTTTCCAACCTGCCTTTGTAAATAAAGAGTAAAATAAGCAGCAGGTCAGTTTTGAGATCCATTATACATACAGAAAGCTATGATACTGATTACGATTAACAATCTTTGTAACAATTTACTCCAGGTTTTCACTTAAGACTGTGAGAACTCTAAAATGGTAGGAAAGAGGTGACTGAGAAAAATTTAAGAAAACAGAAGCATGGGGGGGCTCCTTTCATTTATCAAATAATATGAGCATGGAAAAAAAATCTCCAGGATGGTTTCAACACTTTTTATATAATGTCATATTTAATCATAATTTAAGTTTACATAGTTTTACTTTGTATAAAGTTACAACTGCTTTTTTCATAAGAAACAGGAGTCATCTACTCCACCTCCCTTGCCTTCTGACTAGAGTGACTGGCATCTTATTCTCAGTAGTTCAGATATATAATCACCCTCTGTCTTAAGTTACTTTTTACTCATTGCTGAGACAAATACCCGACACTCAAGATGAAGGAAGGAAAGGTTTATTTAGCTCACAGTTCATAAAGGCTTCAGTCCATATTCGGCTGGCCCAAGGCCGAGTGGAGCATGGCGGCAGAACAGCAGCAAAATGGTGGCAGAGGCAGCCAATCAATCAGGGCAGCAGAGCAGCAGCAACAGCTTGAATCTGTCTCTCTGTCTCTCTTTATATTACATTCAGGGTCTCTGCCTTAGACCCCCGCCTTAGGCTACACTCATAATCTCAGAAGTACTTCGACCCATAATCCCATCAGTACTAAAACCCATAATCCCAGGGATCACGGATCAAATCTCAAACTCTAGAAGTGCCCGCCCAATGACTACATGAGGCTTTGGAGGGACAACTAGACATAAACCATAACACCCTCAAAACTTATCAAAGAAAGCTTACACATTATCAGAGTCTGGGGTTCAGCATGCAGGTCAGTGGTGAACTGTCTGCCTAGCATAATTGAGGTCCTGAGTTCAATCCCCATCACTGCAAAAACAGTCAGACTTTTTCTTCTTTTAAAATATTCACTTATTTATTTTATTTTTATGTATTTTATGTATTTGAATAGGGTCTCACTACACAGTTAGGACTCCTAGTGATTCTGTTGCAGCCTCCCCAGAATTGGGATTATAGGCAGGTGTCACCACACCGAGTCTAACTGGCCAGCTCAGCACACCCAGTACTGCACGTGGTATTGGGGATCAAACCACAATCCCCGCACTTGCCTAAGCAGGCACTTGGTCCACTGAGCTAGCTTGCCTGCCCCAGAGACATTTTCTGATTGTGAAGGTGAAGGAACCTATAATTCAGATCTTGTATGTTGGATAGTGAGATAAACTTTCAGAATTTCTCTGATGATATATGTCATTTGCAGGCATCAAAATCAATAAAGGAAGAAAAAAGATATCACAGCAAGAGCAATAGTGAAAACTACTGAAATCACCTGTAGTCATTCCAAGGTTTTTGGTGATCTCTAGAAGAATATCATCCAATGCTTATAAATCATTGTAGGAATGTCACATAATTTACATAATTACTTTAATAGAAAAATCTACAGGAACTAGAGTGTAACTCAGTGGTGGAGCACTTGCCTAGCATGCACAAGGCCCAAGGTTTAATCCTGGTTTAAAAAAAAAAATCTATAAAACTAAAAGCAAATTTCCATGCTCACTAAAAGAAGCTTAAAGTAAAATATTTGTTTGTTTGTTTTTCTTCTTTGGTACCAGGAATCAAACTCAGGACCCTGTGCTTGCCAGGCAGGTACTTCTGACACTGAGTTATCCCTCCAGCCCCTCACAGTCTTTTTGAGATAGGGCCTTATTATATAGTTTAGGCTTGTCTTGAACTCACTGTGTAACCCAAGCTGGCCTATAGCTCATAAAATCATCTTGTTTCAGATTCCCAAATGCTAGGATTATAGACATGCATCACTGTATCTGGCAAGATTTATTTTCTCTTTTTTTTCTTTTTTGTCTTTTTGAGACAGGGTCTCGCTATGCAGTTGAGGCTGGCCTTGAGCTCACTTTTGTAGCCCAGGCTGTTCTCAAATTCGCACCAATTCTGCCTCAGCCTCCCGAGTTCTGGGATTACAGGCATGCACCAGCACACCCAGCTAAGATTTAATTTCTAAAGATACATTTTATCATTTTATGACTAAAGTAATAAGTTGGCTTTTAAAATTGATATTCAACTATGACTCCCTCTATGAACAATAAATTTTCTACTTATACTGTACCTGATGATTATCTGTAGCAAAGATTAACTTCAGAAGAAAAATACTATTAGCATTTCTGGATACTTTTGTCAGTAATCTGTTTAATGCACAGCTTAAAAAACATGTTATTGTAACATTATTCTAAGAATAAACGTTTTTTAAATGGAATCTGCAAATTTTTAGAAGTAAGTTTTTAATTTTATTTGTAATGTATTTGACACAGGGATTTTAAATATATTTGGTACAGGGTGTCACTACGCAGCTTGGACTCGGTGATTCTCCTGTTTTCAGCCTCCCTTGTGCTGGCATGACAGGCAGGCACCACCCAGTCTCACGGGACAGAACCGCAGTCCCTGTGCTTTCCTAAGCAGGTGCTTAAGTCTGCTGAGTTATCTTGCTGGTCCTTGGAAGTCAGTTATTGATGCTTTATATTATAACTTTTTTTGTAATTCTGAAGAATAACCTACTAATGTTTTGTTCTCTGCAAATCAGCTCATATATGCTCAGATCAGCACTTAAATGTGCTCAGGTCCTAGGTAAAATGTAATCAGAAAAGTAATCAGCTCTACACAAGAAAATTATAATCTAAAACCTCAACAGCAACAACCAATGAACTGATTTACTTCCACCCCTTTCCATTAACATGGAACACTGAGATGCTCCCTGAAATAGTTACCAAATTCCAGATCATGAGTGTTTACTGCCCTCCCTTAGGACAGAAACCAACTGCACAATGTAATGTAGTAGGTGAGCTAATATTATAAAGCTATTGGAACTTTTTAATAAGTAAATAATAATAATAAATTTTAATGACTTCCCTATGATTCATTTAACTAGACACCCAACCCAAAATACTTACAGAATAAGTATCAAATGCTTCAAAATTATTTTAAAAGAACAATTTGTAATTACCTTTCTATAGATTAACTAACATAGAAAATACTTGAGCATATCTTATATTCCTCTGCTTTACTAACATGAATACTATCATATTGGAGTTAAGAAGAAAAAGCACAAATAGAAATAATGTATGACAGGTTTTAAAACATGATCAAAGTCAATCTCACATGACCTTAATTGCTTCTACCAGAAAAGTTAAAGGCTATGATTTTCAAAGATAAAATTATCTACTATTAACAATATCAACTATAAAGTATACCTTGCTGAGCTAAAGTTGATCTAAGCATCCCAGTCTTTGACCAAATTTTTATTTGTCCATCTTCTCCAACTGTACAGAGAAAAATATTGTTATCTATAGGAAATAAATTTAGGCATTAAATTTGCATACAAAATTAAGAGTGCAAGTTTAAAGTTCAAATAAATGTAAATGACAAAATACTTTATAACTGTAAAATATAATAGAAATTACTTTGAAACGATTTTATCAAGGTAATCTAACTTCCATAACTAAAATTTAACTTTTTGCTTTAATTTTAGCAGACTAATGAATATACTCAAATATTGCTTCATTGTTATGGTAATCTCGCTTTTAGAATTCTAAGAAATATTTTCATTGTAGGAAGAGTTTTTATAACTAAATTCCAATGGTTTGGGAATGGAATGAAGTGAAATGAAAGACTACTTTTTAGAACAGCCTCACTCAAAAAAAAAAAAAAAGAAGAAGAAGAAGAAGAAAGAGGAAGTTGTAGCTAGAGTTGTTTAAGAAAGGGACTTTTTTGCTTTATTTTGTTTTTGCGGAACCGGGGGTTGAACTCAGGCCCTTGTGCTTGCCAGGCAAGCACTTACTCTACTGAGCTGTTTCCCCAGCCCCAAGAAAGGGACTTTTTAAAATCTTTATTCTTGCCGGGCGTGGTGGCGCACGCCTGTAATCCCAGCACTTGGGAGGCTGAGGCAGGAGGATCGGTGCAAGTTCTAGACCAGCCTGGGCTTCAAAAGTGAGCTCAAGACCAGCCTGAACTGTATAGCAAGACCCTGTCTCAAAAAGACAAAAAAAAAAAAAAAAAAAAAAAAAAAAAAAAAAAAAAAAAAAAAAAAAAAAAAAAAAATTAGTTAAATTAAATTAAATTAAATGAGTGACATTTAAACTTTTTATATGCTAAAAAATACTGAATAAAACAAGGTAAAAACTTAGATGAGAAATGAACAATTCACTGAGAAAAGTCCTATAATACAGGCCTAGGAGATAGGAATGGTAGTTTTAAAACAGATCCACAAGTTCTTTGTTATTCTTCCTTTAAGAGTGCAATTTAATTTTGCTCTCCTTTGCTGTAGGCTGTACTTAGTGACTTGCTTCTAATGAAAGTAATGTGATAGAAATGATGGAGCATGATTTCTGAGGGTTAGTAACAAAAGATATTCTGGTTTCTATCTTAGTTTTTTTTTTTTTTTTTTTTTTTTTTTTTTTTTGGATCACTGGGAGAAACCAACTGTCATGCTGTAAAAATACTCAAGCAGCACTACAGAGATATCCATGTGGCAAGGAATTAGGAACTCCTGCCAAAACCAAAGTACTAAGGCCTCTGGCCAACTACCATGTGAATAACCCATCTGGGAAGTGGATCCTCCAGCCCCAGCCAAGCTTTCTTATGACTGCAGTCCCATGTAACATCTCAGATGTATTGAAACAGAAAAAGCCATCCATCTAACCTGCACCCTCACACAAAAATGGTCAGATTCTATATGTCAACTCACTAACTGCTGGGGTGAGTTATTATGGTACGATAGATAACTGGTACAAGTAAAGATGAGAATTCTTGGAGAACAAGAGTAAGAGAGAAATAAAAGTGAGTTAAAATGAATGTTCTAATTTTGGAATTTTATACATTACACTTTTCTCAACACTTGAGCATTCTAAAAGGCTGTTTGACAGAACAGCCTCCAAAAGTCATATAATGATACTAGTAACAGACATTTTGAATTACAATATTTATATAGCAGTATGAATTAATATTGTGACAATTATTTATTACTAAATAGTAAAAACTATTGTGGAATGAAAATATTTGTTGTTTTGGAAATTTTCTTTTATAGAGTCATTTAAACTATTATACTCAAAGTAGAGGTATAGCTCAGTGACAAAACACTTGTCTGACTTGTACAAGACCCAGTGTGCAATCCCAAACACTGCAAAAAAGGTCCCACAAATGTCATTTTGCAGGTAACTTTACCTGTAACTAACGCTGTTCCTTCATAATTCCATCTTCCTGCAAGTACTGCTCCACAATGAGCTTCTACACTTTTTTCCACTCTTCCTAACTTGGAAATCAGGTGAAATTTACCTAAAAGAAATACATTGATGGGTCTATTTTATTCAATACATAAACATGTATAGTATAGTATAGTATAGTATAGTATAGTACCAGGCATTAGGTATAATTACCTCAATCTCAAGGAACACACAAATCTATAAGAAAAAATATAAAAAAAAAAAAAAATTATTGGCCAGCTGTGGTGGTTCACACCTGCAAACCCAGCACTCAAGAGGCCGAGGCAGAATGATCACTGTGAATTTGGAGCCAGCCTGGGCGATAAAGTGAGCTCAAGGCTAGCCTAAATGCATTGTGAGGCCATGTCTCAAAAAGATAAGAAAAAAAAATAAAATGTAAAGGAAGTCATAGGGTTAGGGAAAGAGCTCAGTAGAATAAGCACTTGCCTGGCAAGCACAAGGGCCTGAGTTCAATCCCCGGTTCCACAAAAAAAAAAAAAAAAGGTGTCTTTAGGAGCTGGTGAGATGTTCAGCGGTCTAAAGTACCTGCTTAGGCAAGCTTGGGCAACTACAGGGACCAAGGTTCGATCCCAGGGACCCCACCCTGCGCCAGCCCCACCCCTAGGGCATGCCGAGCCGGCCATAATAATAATAAATAAAAAAGCAAATGATATAATAGACACATGTATGATATAATATGATAGTTCAGACAGACAATGAAATTCTGTTGGAATGTGGCCAAGGAGGACCAAGAGCTAGAAAAAGCATAAAAGAGAGAGGCTAAAAATTTAAATGAATCATCCCAAGTTTGAAAATACTTGCTTTATATGATTTTTACAAAGCCACTAGACAGAAAAAAAGTAAGTCGCTTCTAAAGAACATAAATGATATAAGTGGAAATATATGATACCAAGAAAATATCAGCCAGACATGGTGGCACATGCCTCTCATCCCAGCACTCAAAAGGCTAAGGCAGAAGACTGCCGTGAATTTGAGCCCAGCTTAGGATAGAAAGTGAGCTCAAAGTTAGCCTGAACATACTGAGGCCCTGTACCAAAAAGACAAAAAAAAAAAAAAACATTATTTTTTGAATGATTACTAAATCTAGTAATATATAGCTACTAATAAAACAATACAGTACTGTATTGTGAAACTACAAACTCTTCTCCCATACATATCACAATAAAATAACAGTTACCCAAGAATTTATTTTGTTTAAATTTATTTCTAACTTAACGACTTTTCAAGATTCTTAGCTTCCCATGTAACTCAGCTTGCACAGCTGATTTGTTCCTTTGATATCTTACTATATTCTTTTTTTTTTTTTTCTTTTTTTTTTTTTTTGCATCAGAGATCAAACTCAAGACCTTGCACTGGCCAAGCAGGTGCTTAGGTCACTGAGCTATCTCCCTGGCTCTTGGATGATACCCAATAGTTATGGGTTTTTTTTTTTTTTTAATACCTTTTGCCTATGTATTTATTAAAAATACACGTAATAGCCCTGGAACCCCAGGTGCTCCATGTCGGCCACCAAAATTAGGCATGGTGATGCATGCCTATAATTCCAGCGCAGGGGAGGCTGTGACAGGAGAATCACTACAAGTCTGAACTGTGTAGCGAGACCCTGTATCAAATAAGTAAATAATAAATAAGTGTGTGTGTGTGTGTGTGTGTGTGTGTGTGTGTGTGTGTGTGTGTGTAATGGTGTAGGGGTTAATACAGCTCAGTGGTTGAATCCTTGCCTAACATGCACAATGTCCTGGGTTCATCTTCAGCACTTAATATATGAATAGTAATATTTGCCCCTTGGAATAATACTGCCCCTTTACAAATAGCAAAGTATAAATAATTGGAGATTTCCTTCCCCAGATTTTCATTATACAGTACTTCAGTCCTCAGATACAATTGACATTTTCCTAGCTACTGCCTTTTCTTGCTGTTCATAGTCGAAGGAGTTCCTCCTAGGACCAGTCCTTTCTGACCAGCATCTGTTATGATTTCCTAAGTTCCTTCATGCCAGAAACCTTTTCATCTCAAACTTTTTAACACTATTACAGCATTTTAATTAAGCTATGATTTTTTTCAGGACAAGGTCACATCTTACTCGTTTTTATTTGCAATAGTGCTTTTATATAACCAGTATTTGTTAAATTTAACTAATTCAGTATCCTTTAACACTCTTTTCCTTTAATTTTGAAGGCTTTTTTCTCATCATTCATTTTCTTGGCCCTCAAACATAAACTATTCTTGTTCTCATCTCACCACCCCATCTACTTTTCCTTATATCTTCCCTTTAACTCTATATTTACTGCTGTGTAATTTTCCTAATCTAACAAAATTACTCTGAAATCAATTATGCTATTATCTTTTTCGTACAACATGATATTAACACAAACAAGGGGAAAAAAACCTTGAAAGAGGAAACTATATATAAAGATGATATGCAGTACTGGGTAGTTCTTCTGTACTGCCAGCATTCAAAAGGCTTATACAGGAAAATTACCAAGTGTGAGGCCAACCTGGCTACATAGTAAGGTCAAGGCCAGCCTGAACTCCACAATGAGACCCTGCCTGAGAAGACAAAATGAATGAACAAATGAACGAACGAACGAACGAACAAAGAGGGAGAGAAGAAAGCAAGCAAAGACATATAGTTAGCTCTATGGTCATTATTCAAGTCTGTTTCAAAAATGCTAGCATAATGGCTAGGACATAAAATATAGTACAAATAATAAAATAGTTGCAATAATAAAGAGAATAACAAAATAACATTTAACCAGATATGGTCCGATAATTGTCTCTAAGGTACATGAAAAACATTTTTAAAGGGTACAAATGCCTTAAGAAAGTCCATGAGAAGGGTTGGAATAGGGTATCAGGAAAAAGCATACAAGCACTTTTGTAAACTGATCATAGCAGATATATTCTGGCAAATAGTAGCAAAAGAGCCACAAAGAGATTGTAATGGATAACTTACGTGAAAAATAAACATAAATTTTTTAAACTGGAATTTTAAGTGGATATATTAACTAATAAGAGAATGTAGTACATATTTTGATATAAATGTGAAAAAGAAAATTCCCTAATGTGCCGGGTGTGGTGGCTCACGCCTGTAATCCCAGCACTTGGGAGGCTGAGGCAGGAGGATCAGTGAGTTCGAGACCAGGCTGGGCTACAAAAGTGAGCTCAAGGCCAGCCTCAACTGCATAGGGAGACCCTGTCTCAAAAAGGCAGAAAAAAAAGAAAAGAAAAGAAAAGAAAATTCCCTAATGTGACTTAAAAAGTATTTAATGGCTTACAAAAGATTTTATATCTCCCCTCAAAATAATTTCATACCTGAATTTCGTTATAAGTCTCCCTAATATATATTAAATAATTCAATTATTTTTAAAATGTGTTTAAAGAAACATCTCTAAAATGTGGCATACAGCTGTATTATTTAAAAATAGGAAATAACCCAGAGGAGAAAATTATTAGTGAGACAAAATAATTGCTTTTGCAACTACTGGATCTGCCCCAAATATCAGGATTTTTAGGAAAAGTGATGTTATGAATACAGAAGAGGAAGGGGATCAGAAAAGGGGAACACTGAAAGAGTGATAGAGAAATTTAAAAATATAACTTCCTCTTCTGCCAGCACTGGGGGAGAAAAGATAAAGAGGAAAAAGTGAGAGGCAACTACAGAGCCTCTTGAGGAATGAGCTAAAGAAATTTTCTAAGTGTTGGGTTAAAATCAAGCAAAATGAACATGTTTTACAGACTGGAATAAAACAATGTGCTTATAATTAACAATATTGTCATGTACACTTAAAGTTTTGTTAACAGAGTAATTATTGTAAGCATTTGTGTTGTTTACAATAATTTTGTTTCTAAAAAAGGCATAGTGGGTTTAAAAAAAAAAAAAGAATAGCACAAAGCCATGGTATTGCAAACTTGCAATTACTTTACTCTGTGGTACTAAGGAAGGATGACTGAAAATTCAAACCTGGTCTGGGAAACTTAGCAACATAAGTTCTGTCTCAAAATTTAAAAAAAAAAAAAAATTAGTGATGTAGTTCAGTGTGAAGGCCCTGGTTCAATCTGTCGTCCCAGTAGCATCTACCTTCCTCCCTGAACACTTCTTTTCATTCCTTGATATTGTTTTCTGTCTCTCACTTCTACTTCTTCTCTTTGATGTCATTCTTTTTTCACTAACTTCCACAGTATCTCATCCATTCCTCATGCTAGCTTGGTAAAAAATACTTTGGTTTTCTCCTACATTTAATTGTGGCATACTAGCTTACTTTATTTTAAATGATAAGTATAAAAATAAAATGTTATGATTTTACAAGTCATATTTTTTTCATATTACATTTGTCTTTTAAATTATACTTATTTTGGCTGGGGAGACAGCACAGTAGAATAAGCACAAGGGCCTGAGTTCAAAGCCCAGTTCTGGGGATAAAAAAATTACATTAGTTTGCTGTAGATATTTTTCCCCATGACAGTCTTTTTATCTAAAGACAATATGAATTAGAGATACAAGGAATTATTACTTAACTATAATTAGGTAATTATTACCTGAATAATTCAGGTAGAGGCTCAGCCCATAGAAATCATCAAGACTGATTATTTTTATTGTCTAAATTCACCAAATAAAGTCAATGCTCACATATTACTAAGTTTAGAAGTAATTTCAAAGGAAAATGTGGTAATGCATATGTAACAAAAAACATAAAATATAAAAATATACATCCATTTATGCCTAAAAACACAGGAAAACAAATTAGAACCAAAAAATAACTTAGTCATCTATAGGAAAAAAAAGAAACAGAATGTATGAAATTGGGTAGAAGAGGTTAGTGACATTACTTTGCATATTTTTTTAAATTTATTTATGTTTTTCTTGTTTCATAACCTTTATTTGCTTATTCACTCATTTTTATGGCTGGCTCAGCCCGCGCCCTGACGGCAGGGCTGGCGCAACATGTGGTGCCAGGGATCGAACCACGGTCCCTGAAGCCGCCCAAGCTTTCCCAAGCAGGCGCTTTAGACCACTGAGCCATCCCGCCGGGCCCCACTTTGCATATTTTTTTTTTAATTTTTTTTTTGTCTATTATTTTTATTCTTGTTTCAGAACGTATGTTTGTTTATTCACTCATTTTTATGGCTGGCTCAGCCCACCCCGAGAGCAGGGCTGGCGCAGCATGTGGTGCCGGGAATCAAACCTTGGTCCCTGAAGCCACCCAAGCTTCCCCAAGCAGGCGCTTTAGACCACTGAGCCATCCCGCCGGGCCCCACTTTGCATATTTTTTATATACTGTATTTTCACTTTGTGGAACCATCTCTGCTAACATTTTATATATCTAAAACATAAATCAGGGGGCCCGGTGGGATGGCTCATTGGTCTAAAGCACCTGTTTGGGAAAGCCTGGGCGGCTTCAGGGACTGCAGTTCGATCCCCAGCACCACATGCTGCGCCAGCCCTGCCCTCGGGGCGGGTTGAGCCAGCCATAAAAATAAGTAAATAAACAAAGGTTCTGAAAGAAGAAAAAAAAAAAAATTCTTTTTAAAAAATAAAAATAAGGGGCCTGGCGGGATGGCTCAGTGGTCTAGAGCGCCTGCTTGGGAGAGCTTGGGCGACTTCAGGGACCACGGTTCGATCCCCGGCACCACATGCTGCGCCAGCCCTGCCCTCAGGGCAGGCTGAACCGGCCATAAAAATGAGTGAATAAACAAACAAAGGTTCTGAAACAAGAAAAATAAATAAATAAATAAACATAAATCAATAAAGATATGAGGAAGCCTATTCAAGGAGACAGAACACTGGGCTCTTACACAGCTTGAAGATCTACCCCCAAAGGCGGGTAAACAAACAAAAAACTGCATAAATTTGTCAATCTATTACTTACAATGAATGTATTCATAACTGGCCTACCTTTGTTAGAACAGGCAAAGTATAATAAAGGTAACTTTTAAGAATATAATAATATTCCTTAAGAAATTCTATTCTTTAGGGGCTGGGAAGATAGCTCTGTGGCACAAGTGCCTGCCTGGCAATGCAAGGTCATGAGTTCAAACCCCAGTCCTACCAAAAAAGAAAAAAAAGTATCTCTGTGGCACAAGTGTCTGCCTGGCAAGAAATTCTATTCTCTAGTAGGAAGTTATGGTTATATTATATACATCTTTAACTTTATCACTGGAAATTAGTATGTGCTAGAAAATAAAGAATATATTTAATAGATATCTGACTAAATGAACATATATATCCACATTTTTAATGTAGGCATGTCATTAAATCAAGCATAAAGAAATTAGGAACCAAAATTGTGATAACAGCTAAACCCAAGTCCTAAAAGCACAATGAAAAGCCAAGCCAAAGTTCTACATTCAATCCTACTATGTCACAGTTTAATTCACTTCTTCCATAACAACAGTCCTATGGCATGTACACAAGCCAAATGCCTACATAAGAAATAAATAAAATCATTTTGATCCACAAATATCAGTTTTATAAAACAATTCAAACCACAATCATTTGAACATATCATGTCTTTTAAACACAAAGATGAGCGTTGTAAGATTAACTTACCATCAGAACTTGTAAGAACGAAGCTTTCTGCTTGAGTCTGTTTCTTTATGCCTAAACTTTTTGGAAACAAGTGAAGATCTATAGGATAAATATCATCAGGTAGCTTTACTAATTGACTTGTTTCACTGGTTAACAAGTTCCACTTCACTATCTGGTGATCATCACTACATGAATACAGTTCTTCAGCAGTAGTCCAGCCCACACAGCTTACTAATTCTTGATGTGATGCCATATTAAGGAAGCATAAAACACAGAAGTCTCAAAAAAATTAATAAAATAATTCACTAATGTAGATTACAGGATAAAGTAAGTGAAATGTTTCCAAGCTTCTAAATGTAGTTTGAATTTTATGACTGATATTTTTTCCACATAAAGAAAATTAAGCATCTATGAAATCTGTTATCCAAATAGAAAGCCAGGAAGAATGTCAGATGCGGAGAGAGGACTTAACTAAATAAAAATTTAAATTTGTGTTACAAAATACTTTTTTAGCACAGCCAAAAGATACACAAAAGAAACCCAACAGATCAAAGGATAGGAAATTATTTAAAGTATTGAGAAATAGGAAGAAAACAGAACCACACTAGATCTGTATTACTTATCAGAAAGGGTGTGTTATTTTGGCAAGTTTTTAAAAAAGTGGTTAACAGATGACTGAAAACTAAGAAAAATACCTTTATAAATCACAGATTATAATAATAGTTCACCTAGGGCATGGGCCCATGAAGATAGCTTAGTGGCATAAGCACCTGCTTAGGAAGCATAAGGTCCTGTTCAATCCCCAGTACTGCAAAAAATATGTAAGTAACAATTCACCTACAGGGAAAAATCATGACTTAATGAAACTAAACCTAAGTTTTAACATATTTCACCCCTTTTTTTCACTTTATCTATTTTTTATTTGACAACACCCAACTTTACAATAAAGTCAAAAAATAATTCAATTTATTGGACGTATCAGAAGCATAGTTGACAATAAAATATGATCTCTAAAATCATTTACCAATTTTTCAGTCCCTGAATTATCAGAATTTCCATGTAAACTGAGCTGCTAATGTAGTCCTCATATCCTCATTAGGACAAGTGGCTTGCTGAAGAACTGTATACCTACTAATCGTGATGTAGCTCAGCAGTACAAGAACCTGTCTGGCAAGTGTAAGGTCCTGAGTTTGATTTTCTAGTATTTAAAAAAAATTTAAAAACACTGAAAACTTAGAGAAGGTATTTTAATCAGTCTTTTACATAGAATTTTTTTTTTGGGGGGGAACCGGGGATCGAACTTAGGACCTTGCACTTGCCAGGCTGGCATTTGTGCCCCTGAGCTATCTCCCAGGACCCTTATATACTATTTATTTTGTTTAGATTAGCAAATTTTACGTTGCCCTGTCATTCCTGAATATGCTGTTTCCTCTCTTACTATTATGTAGTCCTTTTACTTCATTCTCTTTTCTCAGTATTTTTTTGTTTATCTGAGCAATCAAACTTCTTCCAAGGAAACAATGTGCCAAAATTATTTTTAGATGTTCTAAGATTATTTCAAAATGTCGCAGAGTCAACAAAAATTAAAATATTATACAAAGCCCTTCATAGACCTCATAAATAGCTACTATACAGTGGCACTGAAACATGCCTATTTAAATACAATGTTAACAAAAAGACCACTACACCATGGCTGAAAAATTGCTCCAATATAATTACTGCCTTTCCAACAAAGTTTCTAAAAGCTACAAAGGAAAAAAGTAAAATCTAGACAAGGAGTAAATACACATGCATATCTTCAATCAAAAAATAGCTTATTCTTTTACAAATTACCATAAATACATCAGATGCGCAAGAAGTTAACATTAAACAGGTCGGGGCTGGGGAGATAGCTCTGAGGCACAAGTGCCTGCTGGGCAAGTGCAAAGTTGTGAGTTCGAACCCTGGTCCCACCAAAAAAAAAAAAAAAAACATTAAACAGGTCATCTGAAATGACATGAGAAGGGCCGGCTGAACAGCTGAGCAGATTAAAGAGCCTGCAAGCAGGCTCAGGGGCTGATCCCAGGCCTGCCCAGACAGTCCCATGAACACCCCTGGGGCATGCTGAGAGGACAATGAGACTCAGCGCCTGTAACCCCAGCTTTTGGGAAGTTGTAAACACGCAGGTCATTGAGTCTGGTCTAGTGGAGAGACCCTGAATACCCTGTAGACCCTTCCCTAAAAAAAATGCAGAAATAAGATGAAATGACAGTAGAAATTAGAGGACTGGCAGATAGAGTATTCTTGAGCTTTAAAATATAAAAGGAGATAGAATTATGTATGGCCCGGCATGATGGTGCATATCTGTAACCCTAGCAAATGAAAGGCTAAGGCAGGATGATCACTGGGAGTTCAAGACCAATCTTAGCTATATAGTGAGTTCTAGGTCAGCCTGAACTTCCTAGTGAAATCCTGTCTCAAAAAACAAAAGAATAAAATAAAGTTGTATATGATATAAATTGCTGAGAACACAGATGAAAAAAAGAATCTGCTATATCTTTAAAGAGTAAATAATTAGACAAAATAATACAAATGAAAACACAAATTTCAAAAGGGCTGATTAAATGTTTAAATCATCATTTTCTATTTTTGACAAAGGACCACATCTTTATTTTGAATCCACTGCAGATTAATATTTTATAAAATCAAAATAGGCTTGAAAATGTGATTCAGTGTTAAGAGTGCACGCTTAACATGTTTGAGGCCCTGGGTTCAATCCTTAGCTCTATAAAATAATAATCTCACTTTCAATTCCTTTATCCCTTCACAGATTTGAAACAAAGTCTACAAATAGTATATTGACTTTTTTGTTTGTTTTTTGGTGGTACCAGGGATCAAACTCCAGGACCTTGTACTTGTCAGGCAAGCACTTCTTCCACTAAGCTATCTCCCTGGCCCCCTATAAGTAGTATATTGAGAACTCATCTAAATATGAATGATAGTGGAGGTAATCATTATCTTGACACATAACTGATGAGTCTTGCTGACAAAATAGCTATATATTTGAAGAAATATTAACAATTTCCACTTTCCCTTATAAACAATAGATTATTATGGCTCATATTTCTCTAGACTGTCCTCTACAAAGAGCGCAAAAAAAATCAACAAGCATTTATTAGGTCTAAAAATTTATTAGACTAAAAGACTATTTTTCAAGCATGTAAGTAAAATACTTGAGCAAGAATTCGAAAGTAAGATTTAGAACAGTTTGAAGAAATATACCTATAACACATGATCTCAAATATTTCAAACTATTATCTAAACTACTATTTAAAAAATGACAGAAAAATGCTTGCTGCAGCAGCACATACACTTCAAAACTTTTTTAAAATCAAACCATTCTCTAACTAGACTATAAACTAGAAAAAAACTTAATACAGTAATCAGATGATTATAATAATATTTGTAAATATAAAAAGGATATGCTTTGGTTCTTTTAAAAGAGATATCTTCAGTCTCATGTCTTCACTTCCAGTAAAATTTTAAGATGCCACTTGATTGTATTCACTATAAAAATAAAAGGAAAAACAACATAACTCAGCAATGAAACGTATATATAAAGGAAAAAGAAAATGCAAATAAAACATCCCAATGTGCATATAAGTGTACAAATCTGAAACTTTAAAAATCTTGGCAAAAGCATAATGTATCCTATTATTAGAAAACCTCAAACTTCTAAAATTCTACTTCCTTAGAGAAGAAATTCTAATCCCTTGTATGGAATGTAGGCAGTATGGTTATAATAAAAAATGAAATCACCAACCATTCAGAAACATGGTATCAAAGAATCAGAAAAAGAGGAGATTGAATCCTAACGCTGGGATTCCCTTGCTCAGAAAGGTATTCATCTATTTATGTGACAAGAGTATGAACTAAAACCTCACAAACTGTGAGCTAAATAAACCTTGCCTTCCTTGATTTTGAGGGTCAGGTATTTTGACCCAGCAATGAAAGAAAAGTAACTGCAACAACTGGGTTATCAAAGACAGCAAGCCGGGCGTGGAGGCGCATGCCTGTAATCCCAGCACTTGGGAGGCTGAGGCAGGAGGATCAGTGCGAGTTCGAGACCAGCCTGGGCTACCAAAGTGAGCTCAAGGCCAGCCTGAACTGAGACCCTGTCTCAAAAAGACAAAAAAAAAAAAAAGACAGCACACAAGGAGCCTTGGATATAGCTCAAGGGCATAGCATCTGCCTGGTGAGCACAAAGTCCTGCATTCAATTCCACATACCATAAACTGGAAACAATGCCCAGCCAACAAACAAAAAGTGCACAGAACCCATGCTGGGATACTAACGTATTTCTATATGGCAGCAGGTAAATTTACTGCTGCCATTCCTATATTTGCAGAACTCACACACACACACACACACACACACACACACACACAAGCACCAATTTCCTCTTTGTCATTCTTTACAGTTAAGACACAAATAAATAACTTAGGCTCTGATATTTGGTAGTTGTACCATATTTTGAATTAGAAGTGACTGACTTGGGCTGGGGATATAGCTCAGGGGCACAGCAACTACCTCGCAAGCACAAAGTGCTAAGTTCAATTCCTGGTACCAAAAAAAAAAAAGCGCCTGACTCAAAGGATGTATTCTTATACAAGGACTCTTTCCTGGGAAGAACTCCTAATCATTGGAATTTATCATATACACATGAAGGTACACAGGGATCCATATACAAAGCTGTGCATCACAAACAACATAGTAGAAACTGAACTTCCTTCATCCAGAAATCTGAAATCCAAAATGCTCCAAAACTAAAAATGTTTTCAATGTCAGTATGACCTCACAAGTTGAAAATTCCATACCTATCCTCACCTGACAAGTCAACATCAGTACACAAGTGCCTGAAAATGTGTAAAATTATCTTCAGGAGTTATGTATAAGGTGTTTATAAAGCATAAAAAATGTTTTAGACTCTGGGTTAGCACACAAGCTATCTCATGTATATGCAACTATTCCAATATCTGAAAATAATCAAAATATAAAAAACTTCTGGTCTCAAGTATTTTGGGTAAGGAATACTTGAGTGGTGCAATCAAAAACTGAAAATGTACCTTCATTATAGATTTTACACTTCTGTAAGAGAATATGTGTCATTAATGTGGAACAGAGTCAGGAACAAGAAAATAATGTTAAGAATTAGGGCTGGGGAGATAGCTCCATGGCACAAGTGTCTGCCTGACAAATGTGAGGTCATGAGTTCAAACACCAGTTCCACAAAAAAGAAAAAAAAAAAAAAAAAAAAAAAAAAAAAAAAAAAAAAAAAAAAAAAAAAAAAAAAAAAAAAAAAAAAAAAAAAACAGAAGAATGTTAAGAATTAAATCCAAGCATTATGCTAACTGAAATAAACCAATCACTAAAGGACAAATACTATACGGTGCAATACATACGTGTGTGTGTGTGTGTGTGTGTGTGTGTGTGTGTGTGTAGCGCCCAACGTAGTTTAATTCTAGAGACAAAAAATTGTCAGGACCTAGAGTTTAAAGAAGAAATGGCAAATTATTGTTTAATGGGTAGAGAGTTTCATTTGGCAGGTTGAAGCATTCTGTGGCTAGAGACAATGGTAGCACAACAGTTAATGTACTCAAAGCCACTTAAGTGTACACTTTAAAAAGATTAAGATGGAAAAAAAAAAAAAAGATTAAGATGGTTCAAAGAAAGAAAAGAAAAAAATTTAAGAAATAACAGTAAAAGGTTAAGCACTAAAAAGAAGTTAGGTAGGAAATAGGGAAGGCATGAGTTGTCAACAAGAATGTACCTGCGATAGACAAAAGGTGGCAGAAAAAACTCAAGCAGCAAGCATAAGTATCATAAACATATTTTACCAAGTTTATTATTTGTTCACACATTTTTTTTTTTTTTTTTGTCTTTTTGAGACAGGGTCTTGCTATGCAGTTGAGGCTGGCCTTGAGCTCACTTTTGTAGCCCAGGCTGGTCTTAAACTCTCACCGATCCTCCTGCCTCAGCCTCCCAAGTGCTGGGATTACAGGTGTGCACCACCACGCCCAGCTTGTTCACACATTGAACAGCCCTAGAATATTAGGGTTGGTTGGTTGGTTTTCATATTTTAGGGAAGGGTCCGCAGGGTGCTCAAGGTCTCACTACTAGATCGGACTTGTAGTGATCAGCCTGTTTACAGTCTCCCAAGAGATGAGGTTATAGGCACAGGACACCGTGCCATCTCAATTGCAGTTTCAGTGTGCCCTGGGGTGGGGGTGGGGAAGGGGGTGGGGAAGGGGGCAGGTGGCACAGCAGACCTGGGAATCAAACCCCTGGCCCCTGCACCTGCTTGCAGGTGCTCTAATTCACTGAGTTATTTGGCCAGCCTTAGAACATTGGTATTAATAGATTTCATGACAGTCCAAAGCTGTATCTTGTTAAAACTGCAGTTTTCATCAAAGTTCCACTAAGTTGATAACTCTAATCAGACTGATGTCTCTCCTTCAGTAGAGAAATGAGAAAGTGACAGGCTTATTACTCAAATATCCTATCACAGAGCTGCTTTCAGATGAAATCTAATTTTTTGTATGGTAGAACAGAGAGTGGTAGATTGACCAATGCACAGACGGAAGACATTTAACTGCCAATAGTAGTGTAACTCAACTAATAAAGACCTCTAATCTTCACCCCACATCAGTGTCTGCTTATAGTTACTGTAGTGCATGTATAAAGCATAGTACTTATGTTTCTTCATGATTAATAACCACAGTACAGTGTTACTCTTATTATTCTACGGGGCAGTTTTGAGAAATAACAGCAGTCAAATTTACTCCTAGGTTGCTATCTTAGGCATGTCATGTTCATATTATTTATAGTTATCATCTTTTTGCTTTGCAACTTATCTAGCACTTTTTTGTGTGTTTGTTTTTGTTTTGCTTTCCAGTACTGGGCGTTAAACTCAGGACCCTGCACTTGCCAGGCAAGCGCTCATTCCACTCTTACTTTTTACTCATTATTGGGACAGATACCCAACACTCAAAATGAAAGAGGGAAAGGTTTGTGGAGGTTTCAGTTCATACTCAAATTCTGTGCTGGCGCAGAGCTCCTCAAAAATGGCTTGGCTGTGAAGATCAAGCTCCTCCAAAGACCTCCAAGGAAGCAGGACAAGGCTAGGCCAGGCAGGAAGCAGCCTGGGCAGGTCCTGACTGGGCTGCTCGAAGTTGGGCCAGGCCGGGCTGCATTGGGCTGATCTGATCTAAGTCTTCCTCAACTCTTTCTATACAGTTTTTGTACTGAATCACTCTGGGGTGGCCCATCTGGCCCTAGAATGGAACCAATCATATCCCAAGGCAGGCCCTCCGCATCAGGCAGGATGGGGCCCCGAAGCAGTGAATGGCCAGCCCATCCAGCCAAGCTTCCTCAAGTTGACACAATGTATCAATGACCACACCTGGCCTTCTTGCACATTTTTTAATCTTGCTCTTTTTTGGACTTTGCTCCACTAGAATTTAGGTAATTTCTAGAAAATGTTCATCATTTGAGACTATGACTTGAATTTGGTATATAGCCCAGGCTAGCCTGAAATTCCCAAAATTACTCTTATTGGCTGTATTTACAATACTTTTTGCAGGTGAGCAATACATCATAGCAAAAAAAAAACCATGTAATTCACAAATTTTGACTGTGTGGCCATCTTTAATTGTTTTGTCTTTGTTTTTAATGTATTTGGTACAGGGTCTCACTGCACAGCATGGACTTATAGTGATCTACCTGTTTTCAGCCTCCCCAGGACTGGGATTACAGATATGGGCCACCATGCTCAGTCTTCTAATTCAGTTCTGTAATTCAACTACCATAAAAGAAACAACATTAAACCAAGATACTAGAATGCTGCACAGCTATTTATAAAAACAAGCAGATGCTTAGCCTGATGAGCTATCTCAACAACCCAAAATTTCATTTCAACTTTCTAAAGTTTTTAAAAGTTAAAAAAAAGAAGGGGGCCCAGCAGGATGGCTCAGTGGTCTGAAGCGCCTGCTTAGGAAAGCTTAGGTGGCTTCAGGGACCACAGTTCGATCCCCGGCACCACATGTTGCGCCAGCCCTGCCCTCAGGGCAGGCTAAGCCGGCCATGAAAATAAATAAGCAAATAAGAGTTCTGAAACAAGAAAAAATAAATAAATAAATAAAAAATAAAAAATAAAAGTTAAAAAAGGGCTGGCCAGATAGCTCAGCACCCCTAGGGTGGGTGGCATATAGCTGTGATCCCAGAGCTTAGGAGGCTGAAATCTGGAGGATCACTATAAGTACTATCTGTGTAGTGAGACCCTGTAGATTCTGTACTATATATACATACACACATATATACAGTTAAAGAAAACATAATTTTTGTGAAACCATATTTAAAGAATTGCTTATAAGGATTTTAATTCTAAATCCCATCTTTCTCGTTGAACTTATTTCTTAATGCAGGATATAATTTTGCTTTTGTAGTGTAAAACATAAGGCTTCCTTTCTCAGCCTGCCTGAAATTGCAGATATAAAGGGTGATCAATAAAAATGTTTAAATGTTAAAATAATAAAATGCACACTGCTATTAATCCCTCTCACATTATTTTCCCTCACTTTGAACACACTCATTCATACTGTTATAACTTTCTGAAGCACTTCTGGAAGCCCTGTCTTTGTCTCTAATATGCTAGACGCTTTGATGATCTGAACTGCTTTAAAACATTTACTATTTCATGGTCATTTTGACTTTGGGGAAGAGCCAGAAGTCACATGGTGTCACATATGGTGAATTAAGTAAAGAGGGCACAGCATGCTGTTTTTCTCAGCATACTTTTCCATTGGATGACATCCTGCAGCAACATTCCTTTTGATCACATCTTACAAAGGCACAAGAGATTTCCACAACTCAAAATGGAGACAACAGTAATTGTACTTGAAGTGAGGCAGATTATACACATAGAAATTAAAAATAATATGTATTTTACTATATTAATTTCTAGATTTTTAAAAAAACATTCACTGTGGGCCAGCCAGATAGCTCAGCAGATTAAAGCTCCTATTTAGGCAGATGCAAGCACTGGGAGATCTAACTCAGGCAAGCTGTGCCAGCCCTGGCCCCAGGGTACAGTTGAAACTGGGTCTGTTGGCACATGCATGTAATCCCAACGCTTCGGAGGCTGAATACTGAAGGTTCACTACAAGTCCAATCTGTGTAGAGAGACCCTGTAAAATCCTGTACTAAGCACGTTTAAAAAATTCATTGTATATTTTGATGTCACTGAGGTAAGCATTATTGGTGCAACACATGATTTTAGATTAGAAAGATGAGAAGAGGATGGGGTTATGATTGTAACTTTATCTTGTCCAGGTGGACTAACTTCTTATAATTGGACTCATTTCATAAGAAAGTCCAAAATGTTGTCAACAACCAGCCAAAATCTTTACTATGACCTTAGTATCTTCTCAAAAATTACACTGATTCTGAATGCATCATTGTATGTACAGATCTCCTAATTTAGGAGTACTCTGTAGGCATTTGTTGTGAATGTTTTGTTTGTTTTCATTATAAAACATGATTTTAGGGGCCCAGCAGGATGGCTCAGTGGTCTAAAGCGCCTGCTTACGAAAGCTTAGGTGGCTGCAGGGACCGTAGTTCGATCCCCGGCACCACATGCTGCACCAGCCCTGCCCTCAGCGCAGGCTGAGCCAGCCATGAAAATGAATGAATAAACAAACAAAAGTACTGAAACAAGAAAAAATTAAATTAAATTAAATTTAAGAAAAAAACTTAAAAAAAAAAAACTAGTTTAAACCTGTTCTGAAAATGTATGTTCTCCCAGGAGCTGACAAGATGGCTCAGCGTCTAAAGCACCTGCTTAGGCAAGCCTAGGCAACCTTAGGCAGCTGCAGGGACCGCAGTTCAATCCCCAGCACCACAGACTGCATCAGCCACACCCCCAGGGCAGGCTGACCCAGCCATAATAATAAAAATAAATAAATAAATAAATTTTAAAAGCTGAGCATGCTTTTAAATCTGTAATGCCTGCACTTGGGAGGCTGAGGCAGAAGGATTGGTTCAAGTTCAAGACCAGCGTGGGCTACAAAAGTGAGCTCAAGGCCAGCCTGAACTGCATAGTGAGACCCTATCTCAAAAAAAGACCAAAAAAAAATACCATCTTTAACTTTCATAATCCTTTATCAGCTATCCTTCCTCTAACCTGGCATCTTATCATTCATACTTAGCACCCATAATGTTACAAACACAGGAACATCAATTGCTTACGTGTACTAAATGAATAATTTTTTTTTTTTTTTTTTTTTTTTGAGGCAGGGTCTCATATAGTTCAGGCTGGCCTTGAGCTCACTTTTGTACCCAGGCTGGTCTCGAACTCACACTGATCCTCCTGCCTCAGCCTCCCAAGTGCTGGGATTACAGGCGTGAGCCACCACACCCAGCCACTAAATGAATAATTATAAACACTCACAAGCAGAAATAATATCTAAAGTTGACAAAGACATGCCTACATCAATAGCATCCCAAGTAGGGGAACAACTACACAAAAGTACAAAGGAGAACAGAACAGAAATAATCTCTGTATTAGAGAGAGAAAGGATAACCATAATGACAGACTTCAATACTATTAAAGAAGACATCGATAAAAAATTACAGAAGAATAGAAAAATGATGGACTCCCTGACGGAGCAATATAGGAAAGACATAGATCGCATGAAACAGTTTCAAAGAGATATACAAGAAAATAAAACCTCGATCACAAGTTGGCAGAGCCGAATGAACAAAAATGAAAATAGAGTTTCCAACCTTGAAGACACAGTTGCATCCAGTGAAAGAGGAAGAAAGGATCTTTTAAAAACAACCAGAATGCAGGAAAAAATAATTCATCATCTGCAAGACGATGCAAAATTGAGCAACGTCAGATTAATGGGAATCAATGAGAAATAAGGAGTCAATACAAATGATATAAAAAGAATATGGGCAGAAGTAATAGCAGAAAACTTCCCAAATCTGAGAAAACAATCAGACATTCAGGTAACTGAAGCCTACAGAACCCCAAATAACATCAACCCAAATAAAAACACGCCAAGACATATAATAGTCAAGATACCAGAAATCCAGCTGAAGAATAATATACTAAAAGC
>PVJA010024914.1:0-5000 GCA_004027025.1 Myocastor coypus
ATAACGAGAGTTATGCAACCCAGTGTGTGATTATTGGACCAACTCGTGGTCACGAAGGAGGAGCGAGGAGTGGGCCAAGAGGCACAGATTCCCCAAGGCAGAATGTGGAGGCTTTGCAAATTGCAAACAGTTGTCCTGATGAACTGTAGTAACCTGCTGCTTGGCAGAAGAGATGGAGTCCAACTCTGAGTGCATGTCAGCCGGGTACAGAGTTTTTTTTTGTTGTTTTTTGTTTTTTTTTTTAACCAGGAATCAAGTCTGATGGTTTGTTTGATGTAGAAAAATTTCACTTTTGTATAGTCTTCACTGCCCATGCTTTTTTTTTTCCTAACAGGGAATCAAACTCAGGATCTTGCACTTGCCAGGCAGATGCTATGCTGTTGAGCTAAATTCCTGGCCCTTCACTGCCCATCCTGTGAGCTTGCCCAGCACGAAGACCAGGGGAACCTGGGTGAACAAGAAGGCTGGTCTTTCAGTGCAAGAGGACTGGTGTAGGAAGGAGAGTCCTCGAGTCCATCAGGCAGTGGTCTGACTGATTCATCCACAAGATTCAAGCATGCATTAGTGTGTGTGTGTGTGTGTGTGTGTGTGTGTGTGTGTGTGTGTGTGTGTAATGGTGGCAGTGTGTGGGTATGTGGGCAGGGGTTGCTGGTCTGCTAAGAACTGAAAACCCATGGGTTCCAGAAGAGAAAGAGTCTCTAACAGTTGATCAGAATCAGTTTGGATTTAGTGAGCGCCCCAGGGAAGACAGAAATGCCCAGATGATTCCTGACAGGCTGCTCTGGGGAGCGGGAGGACCAGGAGGTCACAGAGTCTATAGGAGACCTGGAGCTCCGACAGAAGCATGCAGGGTCCCGGACTCTTCCCTTGCACAAGCCTGCTCCCCCGCACCTGTCAGGTGGCAGGTGTGGCTCTCCCCTCCCCGCATATATTCCCCTGTGCCCTTCTTAGTGTTACCATGGTTTCTGGGGTGCTATGACTTCTTTCTATAGATCCCTTCCACCTTTTTGTGGTTCTGAGCAAAGATTTTGATAAGACATAAGCAAAGTGTAGCTAGGTTGCACCTTTATTAAAGGTAGGAGAAGAAGGATGTGCTGCAGAGGGAGGCCGTGAACGGAGAGTGCACAGTGGTCACGTAGCTGACAGCTGAGATCTTTTCTGCCTCCCATTTCTCAGGCAAACATCAGATCCAGGTTGGCCTGCCAAAAAACCTGCTTCATCTTGTACTAGAAGAACAGAAGACCACACTTTCTGGTTGGTACCAGGTGCGGAACTTGGCAACTCCTCTGTGCGTGTCTCCATGATTGACAGGTGACACCCATTTACCCAGCCAATTGGCGCTCCCTACTCCCAATGTTTCTCTAGTACTCCCTTCTTTGCTCATCAACTCCTGTTGCCTGGATACCAAGGAAGAGAAGGGAGTGAAGAGGCTGCCCCTGCTGAGCTGTGAGCAGAATGAAGCAGGAACCTGGGAAGTGGAGAGACAAGGAAGAGCACTGTGTGACTTGGGGACAGATGGAAGTTTGCTTGTTGACTCTGAGGCCCCTTGAGAACCCTCTTTATTTCCCCACGCTATAGCAGTGCTCAGTCCCTATGGTTCAAGGGAGCTGGCCCCATCCCTCACCCTCACTGCAAGGGGCATGTGCATTGTAGGCTGGGACACTTGAGAGCACTCCTGTCAGACCACCCTGCATCCACATCCATCAGCCCTCCTGCATGTCTGCTGTGTCTCTTCAGAATTCAACTGGTCTCCATTGGGACACAAGCATCAAGAAGCACAGGAGCTCTGAGTTTCCAGGGACCCTCTTAGCAGTCCCTTTCAGGCAAGAGCCTTTTCAGGAATGAAGTGAAGTCAAGGAAGAACAGGTGCAACTGTGCCTGAGGCATAGCTGCCTGTCCCTGTCCCCATAAGGTACAGATAAAGGAGAAGAGAAGCAATGTTTATGGCACAGTAGTGCCACAGGCACTCAGGAACACAGGAGCTGGAGAACCAGGCACACCAGGTGTGGTTTGGCCCAGGTGGGAGGCCTGAGACCCAGGAGCTCTGCCGGGAGGAGAAGCTGTTATAAGCATGGGTGTGCATGTATCACTGTGATGTGACGCTTTTAATCAAGGAATCTCCACACCGATTTCCATAGTGGTTGCACCAGTCTATGCTCTCATCTGTTGGAGTCCCTTCTTTGTTCTTGTCTTGGCCTAAGAAGTCTAAACTTACAATCCTAAAACCATGTTATTGGAATTCCACCAAGTTAATTCTAATCTACCACTCCTAGTGCAACCCACAGCGATAACAAAGACACTAAGACATATATATATATATATATATATATATATATATATATATATATATAATATATACATATAATATTGTATCCAGGAAATATAATATATATTATATATATTATATATATATATATATATATATATATATAATTATTGGAGAGCCAAGGGGCCCTAAGTCCCGCCATGAAGATGGCTTTCTGGAACCAAGAGAGCGACCCAGGGCTGCACTCAGGTTTTATTCATTGGAGAAGGGAAGTGGCTTGCGAAAGGGAGTTGTGGGAAGAAGGTCAGCAATGAAGGGAGTTGTGGGAAGGTGGTAGGCATTGAAGGGGATTGTAGGAAGAAGGTGAGCACTATGAGCTGGGCTAGGTAGGAGGCCTGCATTCATCTCCGCCATATTTAAAGATATGCAAAAGAAGCAGCTTGCATTATGCTATTATGATATCTAATATTTTGGGGGTCTGGCACTTCAGCTCTGATGTGTAATCTTTTCAAGCTCCAGGAAGTCATAGCCTCTATCTGGAGGCTCGATCTCAGCTGACACCGTGGAGCATTGGCTCTTCGTCCTGTTATCAGGGAAACACGCGTGCCATCTTCAGAAATTACCACCAGCACCTCGGCTAGACCAATACACACTGCTTAAGGCCAATTGAGAGGATAATGAGAAGTCCTAGCCAGCTCTGTACATTTCAATACAAGGGAATAGGGTCGGGCTCAGTCAAAATGGAGACAATGACTTTTCTTTCAAGGAGAGCTGTTCTGGCGGTCCTCGACACCATCAACAGTGGAGAAGGGTTCCTTTTTTCCTAAGGCCCCTTTAGCATTTGTTATTAGTTTAGTTCTTGATAATAGCCATTCTCTCCAGAGTGAAATGGAATATCAATACTGCTTTAATTTGCATTTCTTGAATAATCAGTGATGTCATACACACACACACACACACACACATATATATATACCATTTCTTCTTCTTCCTCTGAGAAGTGTCTATTCATTTCAGATGCCCATTTTTGGAATGAGTCTTTAAGTTTAGAAGTCTGATTTTTTTTTAAAGTGCTTTATATAATCCAGTCATCCTTTGTCTGAGGAACATCTGGCAAAAATTTTGTTCCTCTCTGTGGGTTGACTCTTCACTGTGTTGGTGGTTTTTATTTTGCAAAATCTTTTTACTAAGATGAGAGTCAAGTTGTTGATTCTTTGTAATATTTCCTTTGTGGTCTAGGTTTTGTTCCTAAAGTCTTTGCCTACACCAATGTCTTCAAAAGTTTTACCTGTTCTATCTTGTACATAGTCAATAAACTCTTGAAATGACAATTTTACCATCAGGGGAGAAAATATAAAAGGGGTTGGGGACAAAGTAGAGAAGTGAAAGAAAAGAGACTAGGAGCAGGGCTGGAGGCCAAAGGAGGGTCTCAAAAGCTTTGGAAAAAAAAAAAAACACAAAAACGAAAAACAATTTTGGGAAACTAAGTGCTGAAGGGGAAAAACGATAGAAGATATAAAGATAGAGCACAATAACAAAATAAGAACAGAACAACAACAACAAAAGCTTGAAACTATGTTCATGCTCAGGAAAACAAGAGCAACGAAGAAAAATAAAAAGCAAGAGGAGAAGAAAGAAGAGGAGGAGAGAGCAGGCTGGGGAGAGAGCAGAGAGGAAGACAGCGAGGCAGCATCTGAAGCGTATCACACGGAGCACGCCCCACCCCAGAAGTGAGGGGACAGCTGTGTGTGTGTGTGTGTGTCTGCTCTTGTGTCACTGTGAATCCCAAGTGATCCCACAGAGAGGGACTGTGAGGATGAGGAGTCACCTGAGGCCTGAGCTGGGATTGCTCCCCACTTTGGAGTCAGCTCCCAATCATGGGTTCCTGGTGGCCCTGGCATAATTTCAGTCTGGCAGCAGAAATGACTACGACCACTGAACTCCTTTTGTGTCTTCTTACAGTGCTGAGCCGTGTGTGGTATCCCAGCAGAGGACCCATTCTAACTGGTCTTTTCCACAGAGCCCCCCATCCCCACCTCTGGGCCAGACCAGCTTCTGTCACTTGTAAGCCTGAGGCCTTTGTTGTAGTCAGGCTTTACAAAGGAATAGATTAATACAGGACATGTAATTTATAGGATTATTTTATAATATTCACCTGAAAAGTCAAATGCCGAGGTTTGCAAGAGATTTGTCCATATGCTAGAGACCCAAAGAATCCGGCTGAAGACCCAGAGCCCATGGCAATGTCCTCCCTAAGTGCACCTGGAGGCCAAGAGCCCAGGACAATGTCTCCTATGAGTTCATATCAAAGTTCTGCCCTGGGAAGGCCCAGAGGTCAGTGGTGGAAGCTAGGAACTCTGCACCAGAAGGAGGAAGGATCTGGGCCAGCAGGCTGAGGAATCTGCGCTGGAGCCAGGAAAAGATGCTCAAGGTAAGGATCACGTGCCCCCACCCCTGGCAGGAGAATCACAGACATCCTCAGTGGCAGTGAGGACCCAAGCTCATCGCAACATGAAGAAGCTGAGTTAGCATCAGGAAAACCAAAGTAACAAGCTTCTCCAGCAGCAGCACACCATTTACCCCTCCAGTTCTCCTTTGATGCTGGTGGCAACAATCCTCAGGCGGGCCCTCCACGCCCAGAGCCACGCTGACTCAGTTCCACTGGATGGTCCAAGTTGACCCTTGCTAATCCACCACAGGTCTGAGGTGGGAACTCAGCACGCAGAGGAGCTGG
>PVJA010024914.1:10000-12557 GCA_004027025.1 Myocastor coypus
ATGAGCGGAATGACAAAACTGCATCAGCCCTGGCCTTCTCTAACCTATAGACACTTGAGGGCTGGTGGAGGTAAAGCATCAAACTGTCCTCATCAAATGTAGTTCATTTGTAGCAAAATCTGGCCATTTGTGGAAGATAAGGCTGGAGGAGGAGGAAAAGGAGGAGGAGGAGGAAGATGAGCAGGAGGCAGAGGAGGAGGAGGAAGAGGAGGAGGAAGAGGCGGAGACAGAACTTAAGCTCCAGGATGGAAATGCAACCAAAAGAAGACTGGAGGGACTTGTGGTCCATACTTTTATTCTTTCTTTCTTTGTAGTCCATACTTTGAAATCTGCTTCTTAGACTTCATGTGACCAGAGTTCCAAGAAGTCTGAAAGGCAAATCTAACCACAGACTTGGCCTTAGGGGAATCCATCCCATGAGGCTTATGAGGCTTCCTGCTGACTTGGCTTGATGCATGCACTCAGCCTGCAGTGGCATCAGCACAGGACTTCAGCATGGCCCTGAAGTGTTGTTGGCAAATGCTAAAGGTCTTTGAGAAGTTTATATTGTATCTGATCTGGTTTGTTACATTATTGGCTTTCCAAATTCTACTTTTGAGCCAATTTCTTTTTTTCTCCTTTTCTTTCTTTCTTCCTTTTTTTTTTTTTAAACACAAGGCTCTCACTAGATAGTCCACACTGCCCTCAAACTTGAGATTCTCCTGCCTCAGCTTCCACAGTGATAGAATTATAGGTTTACACAGCTTTGCCAAGCTTAAACAAGTTTCTTCCATAGCAGAGGCTTGAGTTTCCTCACAGAATCAAGCACAGGTTCACAGCCACAGCCTTGGGCACAGACACAGTTAACTCATGCGCCCCTATCTGTCTCCCCTTTGTGAGAAAGGCAGAATGCTGGTAACTTCTAAGAGCTTTTCCCAAGCCACAAAGATCCTGGGCAGGAATGGCTTCCCTTATGAAGTACAGAGCCCCAGACACGATAATTTAAACTTTTACCCTTTTAAATTACCTATTGCAATTAAAAATAAAACACATCATGGCAGCAAAAGTTTTGCTGACAGCAGCCTCTGTCTGCAGTTCAGGCACCTTCCTGTGGTAACAGTAGTCACCTGGCAAGCCAGCGCCTGGGGGAAGCTTGGTTGCCCCTGGTTATGCGTGACTGTCATTAGTGATGACAGCGAACAAGGCGAGAAGACCAGATGATACCTGTAGGACTCTGAGGAGGGCCTGGGAAACATTTTCAGTGAGGATATCCAAGAGAAAAAATATCCATGGAGAGTCACCCAGATAAAAGACAGCGACAACTCAGTCCCCAGAGAGCACATGGATTAGAATAACACAGATGTCACTGGATCCCTGCTGGGTGTTGATGTAAGAAACTGAATAAGGCCAAACTGAATAGTGGGCCATGGGGTACAGGAAGCCTCGTGCCTTGCTGCGGAGAGAACAGTGCTGCCATTCTGCAGAGAATGAGGCTTTAGTGAAGTGAGCGGCCCGTGACCCAGCAGTTCCTGCCCTAGTGAGTCTCAAAGCCAAGCGCCGGGAGGGGGGGGGGCGGCAGAGGGGTCACACGGTGCTGTTCATGGCAGTATTGTTGGCGGAGGTTAGTGTTAACCTGGGCATCAGTCCCAAGAGCCGGAGGAAGACAGACCATGGGGTGTGCAAGCCTTGCACAGCTATGCGGTGGTTAGAAGCAAAAGATGAGTTACACGTGTGCAGTTCCGCAGGCGCAGCGCTGTGGAGGCCCACGCCAGCCAGTAGTACCAGGCAGGCACGTCAGACTGTTTCCTGACACCGGAAACAGGAAGGGGCGTGAACTGGAATGTGGTTGTTTTTGCTCCGTCCCTCTTCTCCTTTGCTTCTGCCTTCTTCACCGGCTTCCTGAGGCCTGTGTAATCTTCCTCTATCCTTCAGACTTGCTTCTAGTTTCTTTTGTGCTTTTCCCTTTTGTCTTTCTATTTTTCCCTCTCTTCCCTTTTAATTTTGTCCCCTTAAAATAAAATTGCTCTAGTGTGTGGATATTTACTGCTGATAATTTTCTGCTGTGTGCAACTACACTGCGGACGTGTGGTCAGAGCGCCGAAAGATCAGTCATCACAGTTTGTCCTTTTCCAGTCTGTGTTTGATGCTATTGAAACGTGGAACTGAGACAAAAGGGAATGTACAAGTAATAGAGAAACTTGCACAGATCAAGGATGGCAATGTCCCATAAATCAGAAATGGCAGGCAGCAAAGTTGTGAGGCAAAATTGTAAGTCAGGACTGTAGGCCCTTGAGGTTATCCCTGTAAGACTCATCTTATATTACTGACTTTTGGAATTGGAAGGTTTTCTTTACTTTTCTTTTTTTGTTTGTTTTCTTTCTGGTACTGGGGATCGAACTTGGGACCTTGCCCTTGCTAGGCAGGCGCTTGTGCTGCTGAGCTATATGCCCAAGTGCATATAACCAGCATTTATAAATGCTGGTTTCATTGTGGCATTTTCGCAGATGCACATAATGTATTTTGATCAGATTCCTCCCCCACCACTTCCTGCAGGCTCTGCATTTCCTCCTCGTCTTAT
>PVJA010024914.1:12657-31424 GCA_004027025.1 Myocastor coypus
TTTTTTTTTTTTTTTTTTTTTTTTTTTTTTTTGTCTTTTTGAGACAGGGTCTCACTATGCAGCTCAGGCTGGCCTTGAGTTCAATTTTGTAGCCCAGGCTGGTCTCAAACTCACACCGGTCATCCTGCCTCAGCCTCCCAAGTGCTGGGATTACAGGCGTGTGCCACCATGCCCGGCCTGAGCCTGGATTTTACATGCTTTCAAGCTAGTACATTTTCAGTAATGTTTTAGAACAGCAATAAAAATACAAATAATTATATATATATTAATATGTAAGTGATATATTAAAATAATTATTGGAAAAGTTGTACAACATATGTAAACAATGAATTTTACCAGAGATGGAAACTGTTTAAAATAGTTGAGTGGAACTGTCACACATGAAGAGCAGTCAGAAGTTTAAAATGACTTTGAAGGTATTATCACTGTAGGAATGGATACTAAAGACAGAATCAGAGAACTTATGTGTGCATGTCTTTTTTAAAAAATGTATTTGGTGCAGGGTCTCGCTACACAGCTCAGACTCAATGATCCTCCTGTTATCAGCCTCCCCAGTCCGGGGATTACAGGCACAGGCCACCAGACTTTCATGTATATACTTGAGTTTGAACTAACATGCTAAGATAATCCTGGCAGGAGGGGTGGACAGTTGATAGTATTTTAATTAAATAGACATTTAATTAAATTTAATACAGGTGCCTATTGTTTTAAAACCTTCATCTTTACCATACCTAAATATTAACTTGAAATGGGTCACAGATAAAATGATAAAAGTCACAGCTTTTTAAAACTTTAGGAAAAAATCCAGATTGAAATATTAATAAATTTTCAATTAGGTGAAACTGAGAGAGATGGAGGTGGGAGGGAGGGAAAGAGGGAGAAGAGAGAAAGGAGAGAGAGGGAGAGAGTCAAAAGAGAAAGAGAAATTACCAGGTTACCAATTGGGCTTTATTAATTTTTTTTCTTGTTTCGGAACTTTTGTTTGTTTATTTTTATGGCCGACTCAGCCTGCCCTGAGGGCAGGGCTGGTGCAGCATGTGGTGCCAGGGATCGAACTGTGGTCCCTGCAGCCGCCTAAGCTTTCCTAAGCAGGTGCTTTAGACCACTGAGCCATCCTGCCAGGCTCCCTTTATTAAATTTTTTAAAAGTTCTCCAAAAAGCATTGTTAAGAAAACAAAAAGGGGGATGGCCAAATAGCTCAGCAGATTAAAGCACCTACAAGCAGGCATAGGGGCTGGGGTGCAGCTCTTGGGAGGGTGTAAACAGGAGGATCACTTCGAATCTGATCTAGTAGTGAGACCCTGAACACCCTGTAGATTCTTCCCTAAAATACACACAAAAAATAAATAAATAAAAAGCAAGCCATGAACTGGAAGAAAAATATTTACAAACATGTATGATCAAAGTCTTATTTGTAGTCTAAGTAAATCACTTATATAATTCCATAATAGGCAGACAAATAATTTGATTGAAGAAATAAAAGGTTTGAATAGATACTTCATCAAAGAAGATGTATAAGTGGCTAAATAATTACATGAAATTGCTCAATGCCATTAATCCTTAGAAAAATAAATGTTAGATGGCACCCACTAGTACTGGGAGGCTGAGGCAGGAAGATCACAAGGTTGAGCCCAGCCCAGCCAACTCAGTAACTTCATGAAATACGGTCTCAAAATTGAAAATTTAAAAAAAAAAAAAAGGTTGGGGATATAGCTCAAAGGCCGTAGGTCCAGTCTGGAGTACCACAAAACAAAACATGCATGCGTGTACAAGGGCACACACAGGGAGATAGCACTACACACCCACTAGGCTGGGTAAAGTTCAAAAGACTGACTGTTAGCAAGGAGAGAGAGACAGGATCACGCAGGTTGCTGGTGCAAATGCAGGCTAGTATGCCATTTTGGAAAATAATCTTCCAATTTGTTTTATAAAGTTAAACACACAAAACCTGTAAAATCCAGCAGTTCCATTCCAAAGGGAAATACAGACATATATCCCCTTAAAACCTATAACTTAAATGTTCACAGTAGCTGTATCCACATTTACTCGAACTGAAAACCCCTTAACTATCCATCAAGATCAGTTGGTGAATACATAAACAAGCTTTGGTAAATAGATTCACACAATGCAATACTCCTCAGTGACAAAAAATAACAAAATAGGAATATTATTGAAGCAGACAAAATTCAAAAGCCTGTGCTAAGTGAAAGAAATTACATAGAAAGATTTTCTCTTTCACTACTGGGAATTGAGCCTAGGAGTGCTGAGCCACATACTTTCAGCCTTTTAAAAATTTGTGCCTGTGTGCATCTGTGCGTGCATGCACATGTGTGTGTGTGTGTGTGTGTGTGAGACAGGGTCTTCTTTAGTTGGACAGGCTGGCCTTGAGCTCACAGTCCTCCTGCCTCCATCTCCCAAGGGCTGGGATGATAGGCATGCGCCACTCTGTCTGGTTTAAATGGCATTCCTTTACTTTTGCCTGTCTTGGTATATTTTTCTTTTTTACTCAGTGTTTTGCTAGTCCCTGACCGCAGTATGTGCTGACCACTTTCCTTGCAGGGAGCTGGGACGTGTACAGCACAGAGCTCTATTCTGTGGCCTTTTCTCTCCCCTCTCTCTCTTGGTTCCTTTCCCGAGGGCCTCATTTCCTATGATCGGTCTTTATTTTTCTATTTATAGTTTTGGTTTCTCACACAAGAGAAACCACGCAATATTGAAGTTTGTGACTATGACGTCAGGAACGTCAGGGCCTCCAGGTGCATCTGTTTTCCTACGATGACTCCTTTATTCTTCTTTAAGGCAGAGCAGCGCTGCCCTGGGTGTAAATGCCACATTTTCCTTACTCAGATTCAGCTGCTAAGAGTTTCGCTGCTCCACACATGGTGCGCATCACTGTATCCGTGGTCTTTTACTCTTCCAGGAAGACAACCTGAAGGAATCTGTGGATTTCTATAGTGGTGGTGTTATCAGGTGGCACGGGACCCAGCAGGGTTTTCCAGGTTCTTAGGGTCTTGGCCAATGATTTGGTCAGGACAACTGGTGGATGGGAAAGATGGCCCTTTATTTTAGGGTAGAAGACAGCAAAAGGAGAAGCACAAGGGAAATGCTTGGGAGAAAATGGTTCTTTGGAGAGAAGAGAGAGGAGAAGAAGAGGGGAGAAGGAGAGGGGAGAAGGGGGGACAGAGAGGAAGAGGGGGAGGGGAGGGCACAGCAATGTAAAGAGCCAAAGATGTAGTGGGCGTACACCAACTCCCAACCAGGAATATGATCACTGTGTACTGCAAACCTGGACTAAGAAAAAGAAAAAAGAACACACCTCCGGGAAAATAGAATAAAGTCGTGGTTCCTGGGAAAAACTAAACCAAATGCCATGTGCATGTGAAAGAAAATGGCTGACTAAAATCTTTCTTATTCTTAGTTAGCATATAGAAGGCACAAATGTAAATTATTTCCCTGATAGCTGTTGTGAAAGGCAAATGGCTGTAAGCTGCCTCCGCCTGGTTTCTGGAGGGGGAGGCAGTCCAACAACCAAGTGGTTTAAGGTGAACTGAAAAGGGTAGGGGGAGGGACTTTTAATTTACTAACAGAGATTTAAGGGCGGTAGATAAGTGGACATCTTTCTGCCCTTGTAAAGAGCCAGTTTCCACTGAGGAATCTGCGAATGTCCACAAGAGAGCAGCCCCAGCCATGAGCCCTTAGTTGTTCTTAGTTTCTGGTGCAACCAGAGATCAGAGATCAGTCTCCAGGAAGGCATCCAGCTGTTTGTGTGGTCCACATTCCAGTGGCCACCGGGATTTGCTAGAAGATTCTTGGCAAACCTGTCTTCTGCTTTAAGAGCGGCAGCTGCTCTGATAGCATCTACCTTGCTGGCAGGGTAACCACGGCTTGCCAAAGATCTATAAGGGAAGAGGAAAAGCCTGAGCAAAAATTATGTACCAAATACATAAATAAATCAAAGGCTATTTTCATTAAAAAAAAAATTAAATTAATCCTTACTTAGAGCTTTGTGAGTTTATAGTAAAAGTTTCCAAGTCCACAACCTGTTATCAAAGTACTTTTCTTTTATACACATAACTGATAACTAGATGTAGGAGGGGAAGACGAGAGACTGGAAATCCTCCCTAGGAAAAATGTATTTTGGTCTCTTAAGCGTGATGCATTGGAAATGGCTCCTTCCGGTTTCATGCAGAAGTCAGTGCTTTCCACTGTGTCTCAGGTTCAGTTTTCCAGAGAAAGGCCACTGCTCAGAACACTGGGCCAGGACACGGCTTTCGTGTGCATTACCTTGATGGGCAAAATGCAGATGTTTCATCAGACCCAGGGCTGGATATGTGTTCTCATCTAACATGACTGCTCTGTCTGGGTGTTAGTAAATGCTCATTTTCTACCAGCATAACTCACTCCTTACTCCTACTTGTTGGGTAGGAGGAAGAAGTCGGAGCAATTTCGAGTTCTTCTCTCTAATCTTACAAGCCTCAGAAACAAAGTACAAAGTGGCAGAAAAAGAGCAGGCATTAGATCAGAGAAAGGGACTGTTTCCTTGTTGTGGTGAGTGATTGCACCAACTTGTGCCTGGGGCCTCGCTCTCAGCCTGGAAAAATGAGGATTCAAGATGACCTCCTCACCAGCAGAAGACCAGGCCGGAGAGGAAGTGGAGGTAGAGCAGACTTGACATTTTCTTTTCAGCATACAAGAGGATCAGGACACTTTGTCTCAGTGAAATCTGTTCTCAAAGCCTCCAGAACGGCCACCGACCTAGCATTTTTAACTAATGGAAGGAGCCCTATGTTTATTAATAGACATGCATGTTTTCTAAGTCTGGGCTAGATTTCATAAAAAGATCAATTTTATGGAATTTTATATTAAAATTCATGAGGTGGTACTCTAATGCCATTCATCTTAGTGCCAATGTTTAAAGTCAAACAAAGAACACCTTAAATTCGCCAACTAGTTCAAATGCAACATACACAAAACGGGAATTAAAAATGTCACATTAAAGAAGCATCATAGGGGCCTGGCGGGATGGCTCAGTGGTTTAAAGCGCCTGCTCGGGGAAGCTTGGGCGGCTTCAGGGACTGCGGTTCGATCCCCGGCACCACATGCTGCGCCAGCCTTGCCCTCGGGGCTGGCTGAGCCGGCCATAAAAATGAGTGCATAAATAAAGGTTCTGAAACAAGAATAAAAAAAAAAAATAAAATAAAATAAAGAAGCATCATAACCTTATAACCTCACCATTTTTTTGGAACCGGGAATTAAACTCAGGACCTTGTACTTGCCAGGCAGGCATTTGTGCCCCTGAGCTATCTCCCCAGTTTCCCATTTTTAAACTTATATTTATCATCATTTTAACAAAACTATGTACCAGACAAAGTATAAGCAATTGCAAGTCTTGGGCAAAGACACAACAAAATTTGGAGTGCAAAAAGTCTTGGTTACCTAGAGTCATAATCCAGAGTCTATGAAATTACTTATGTTGGTGGCAGACCTCCAAATGAAACTTGCAGACTGCTAGATGTCTGGTATGAGTTTGTGTTCTCTAAAATTGAAGAATGAATTCTAGGGATAATGGAGGCTAAAACCAGAATATATTTACCCGGAAAAGAAAACTTTTGTCTGAGAGAGACAGAAGGGGTTCTGAGTGCATTGCGCAGTAGGAGAGTTTCAAAGTCTATGTTAAGTTATCCAAGGAGATTAAAGGTGGCTGGGACAAGGGCCAGGTTGCACAGGAAGATAGTTCCCAGGACACAGGGTCTGGGAACAAGGCCTGGCAATCAGACCGACCTAATGGATGTGAGTGTCTAGTTGGCCTAATCGCTCCCTGTTGAATGATATTCCCATCAGAGAGATCTTGAAAGAAAATAAAAAATGTAATCAACTTTAATAGATGTGGGAAGGAGGGAGAAGAGGAAGGGAATGCATCGATGACAAGCTCGCAGCTGAGGGAGCTCACAGGAGGTGGGGACCAGCAGGAGGAAATAGATCACCGGATGAAGGGCTGTACCTTGGAAGGGGGTGGCTTATCCCTGGCACCCTCCCCCTGGGCTCTCTGCTTCCCAGACACCATGAAGCAAGCAGCTTTGCTCCATTACGTCCTTCCACCATGATGTATCTGCCTCATCTCAGGCCTCCCGACAATAGAGCTGTCTGGGCATGGACTGACACCCCTGAAGCCGTGAGCTCAGTGTGTCCTTCCTCCTTTAAGTTGTCCGGCATTTTCTCACAGTGACAGAAATCTGACCAACACAAGAAATCGCACTAATTCTGTGCTTCCCAATTCAACTCAATGTCGGGGTTCCTTACATATAATTTTACCCAGTGATGCTTATACTGTATAGATACATTGTTATATTCTGTTTCTACTTACTTATATCCTATTGGGAGGCAGTATGTTGGGTTTTAACATTTTATAATGTAAAAAGTAGAAACATTTCAGTAGTTAAAGTGTAAGAGACTGGTCCCTGCCCACCACACAGGAACTGTTTCTCCTCTACCACATTGCTCTGCTTTGAGGCAGCTGACTACCAACTGAAATCTGTATGGATGATATTAAAATAAATCTTTATTAAAGAAAAACCCAAAACAACAACAAAAAAGTATAAGAAATGTGATCGTGACATATGGTGAAATATTCAAATTTTTAAAATCTATTACAGTAAGAGACACATTACTATGAATCTCCCTCAGAATATTCCCTCTCTGAACACAAGAATCTTATTATTTTTGTCACCTTCTGAAGCAATTCTAGAAGTCCTCTTTCCTGAGTATCTTCCAAGGTATAATAAAAAAAAACAAGGAGAGGGCTGAGGATATAGCTCAGCAGAATAAGTGCCTGCCTGGCAAGAGCAAAGTCCCAAGTTTGATCTCTAATACAATAAAAAAAAAAAAGGTGGAGTGGGGGAGGGAAAGGCAGGCCTGTGAAAGTGTGAGCCTGCACTCCTGTCCACTTTATTCTTATTCACTGGGCCTGGCACCGTGTGACTCCTGGCTCACCCCTCAAGTCAAGAGGACTGCGAAAAGTCAGTGTTGGAGCTGATGAAGCAGAGAGTACAGTGCAATTAAAGACACTCAAGAAAGAGGATTCCAGAATTCCAGGATGGCTTCAGAAAGAGGCCAGGCTGATGGCACGAGTGTGTCCAAAGAAAGGGGAAGGATTTTGAGGGGAGTTTGTGGCAACATGTCTTTTACTGCAATAACATGTAAGCACTTGGTTGCTGTACATGGAATTGTGTGGCTCTGTGGTCCAGCTGAGGCTGCTGTTCTCCTGGGGGAAAGAGGCAGACGTTACTCCAGGGACCATGTGCCCACAGTGCCACCTCTTCTGGGACTAGGCCTTGACAGAGAGGAGAGCCTGGGATGGCAGAGAGGACGGCCCACAGAGAGGCAAGCAGGACCCAAGGAACGTAGACCGTAGGGCGGCACCACTCTCAGGTGTAAGCTGCCCTTAAGAATCCAGGGTCTAGGCTGGTGTAATGATGTAGACTTGTAATCCTGGAACAGGAGGATTGTTGGGAGTTTGAGGCCAGGTTGAGCTTATATGTGATTTTAAGACCAACCTGAAGTACACAGTGAGACCTTGTCTTAAGAAACAAAACAAAACAAAAAACACCCAGAATTCCCTGCAGCCATAGGGCACACAGCAGATGTAAGTAAGTTGGAAGGTGCTATGGAGGCAGAACACCCTCACCCATTTTTTGTGATCTTCTGTCCTCTGTGGATATGGACGCTGCATAAGAGAGGCCCAGGGGCCCCTCAGTGCTGCTGCTGCTGCAGGCACCCTGACTTGCCAAGCTTTCCTGAGGGAGGCCTGGTGGGTACAGAGTGTACCTCACACACAATCCTACCATCTTCAGGTCTCTGGCCAGATCCTGTTTGAGCCAGAAGTCACAGAACTTGCTGCATGTACAGACAGGACATGAGGTTCATAGGTTCATGTTGGGCTGAGGTTGACAAGGAGCCTGGACCAAGATGGGGCTGCCTGCTACACCAGCCACTCCTGGCTGCCCCCAGCAACTCCCACAGGACTGAGAGATGGACAGGCTCTCAACACCAAAACTAAACCAGCTCCAACTCCTGGGAGCAGTCCTTGTCCCTGAGGTAGGCTGCAATGTCACTGCTTCTCTAACTCTGCCCTTCTGCATAGGACAAAAAAGTCAGAGGTTCACCTCACAGAGACCCGAGATTTCTTCCATCCACCCCAAACGGTGAGCTATCCTCAGTCCTGGGGTTAGCACTCAGATGGCCAGTGTCTCCTTGCATCTTTGGCAGCAGGACAGGGTGGTGTGGTTCTGCCTAGAACACATGGTGGCCTGGGATGTCCAGTCCCCTTCTGCCCACTGGGGGGGAACCAAGGCAGCCACTTCTCAAAGTTAAGGGACACCAATGCTTTCCCTTGACAGGCTACTCAAATTGGCATCCCAAGGCCACAGGTCACACTGAAGCTGTCACACCTGCTGAAGGTCAAAATCAGTGTAGAAGCTGGTGGCAGAGCGATTCAGTGTTGCTGTTGGCTTTTCTCTCCCCACGGGACCCCCCGCCCCCCAACACCACCTTTGCAGGATTTTTATTGCTCACAGTTCATCCCTGTAGGGAAGAGTTGAGTTTCTCAGTCTGCTCAGAGCAGCTCCTTGGAGGATTGCTGGCCTCAGGATGGCCCCCTAGGGCAGCAGTTCTCAGCCTGTGGGTTGCAACCCCAGCAGGGTCGAACGACCAAAACACAGGGGTCACCTAAAACCATCAGAAAATGCATGTTTAAACCCGTGCTATGCCATGCTGAAATGTTATTTATTGAATTAGTAATAAATATTTCTCAACATATAATTAAATATTGTTTTTGTGATTAATCACTACGTTTAAATTATGTTTGATTTGTAGCAATGAGAATACATAATGCATATCAGGTATTTACATTCCGAATCGTAACTGTAGCAAAATTGTAGTTTTGAAGTAGCCATCAAAATTATTTTTTGGTTTGGGGTCACTGCAACATGAGGAACTGTATTGCGGGGTCACTGCATTGGAAAGGTTGAGAACCACTGCCTTAGGGGAATCTGGGCTGGACAGGTGCTGCCCCCTCCGGGCGGGTCCCAGACAGTACAGTTAGAGCAGAAGCCGGCCGCTGGCGGAGCCCAGTCTAATGTTGGAGAGGCGCGACCTCTAGCGTTGGCTTTGGGAAGCGGCGCGGTGTCTTCCTCCGGACTCAGCAGGCGAGTACGGGGGGGGGGGGGGGGGGGGGGGGGGGGGGGGGGGGGCGCGTCCTGTAGGGGCGCACGACCAAGTAGCGGCTGTGACTCTCTGGGTCTCAACACCTGATGTGTCATCCACATCACTCTTTGGAGCTCGACAGCTGCATTTTTCAGATCTCTGGGAGAGGGACGCACAGCGTAAAGCTGTTCCCCTTCCTCCCTTCTAGACAGATCACCTTGCCCAAGCCCCTCCCCGAGGGACTGTCCAGCCACCACTGGCCAAGGGGGCGGGACATCCGTGATGCAGTGGAGGCAGAAGCTATGGGAGTATAGGGGCACACGCTGCAGACAGGAGAGGGCACATCCTGGCTCTTCCTTCCTAGACGTGCGGACGCACGCGCAGCATTTGTCGCTGTTCACTGTGAATTCCGTTATCGTCAGCTCTATGGGTTATTAGTGAGTTTAATGGAACCCAAACGCTTACACCAGTGAGGCTAAGCGAAGCGTTATAACCCTTGCCAAGCCCATTTCCAGTTATGTGTAGGGAGCTTACCCACCTCTGTTTGCTTTACTGCTCTCATGTAGATATACTAATAGTTTTCTCCTTCACTTGGAGAAGCATTTTCCATTTGGATGGTAAATTACACAGTCACCCAGTCCGCAGCAATCTAATAGAAAATAGGTGTTATAGTGGATGGGGCGCAGTTAGCAGAGACACTTTGGTGGGTGAGTGCTTGGTCCCAAGCACTGTAATATAAAAACAAAAACACAGGCATTGGGATGTAAAGGAGATAAGAAATAATATGATTGAGAGATTGAAATGGTTTTTATAATGGTTAGGCATAGTGGTGTGTGCCTATAATCCCAGCATGGGAGAGGCTGAGGCAGGAGGATCACCATGAGTTCAAGGCCAGCCTGGGCTACAAAGAAAGTTTAAGAGCCGGACATGGTGGTGCACACCTATAATCCCAGCACTTGGGAGGCTGAGAGGCAGGAGGATCGGTGTGAGTTCGAGACCAGCCTGGGCTACAAAAGTGAGCTCAAGGCCAGCCTGAACTGCATAGAGAGACCCTGTCTCAAAAAGACAAAAATAAATAAATAAATAAAGTTTAAGGCTAATCTGAACTATAATGTGAGACCCTGTCTCAAAAACAAACAAACCTAAAAAACTAAACATATAGAAATGTTTTTTTATACTCTTGGCCTAATGAGCTCCAAGCCTCCTGGCAGCCAGGACCAAAGGAAAACATAATGGGTTAGGAAGTGGGTTCTGTCTTGTTAAATGACATGAGGAGTCTTCTAGAGGGCCATTTGTCAGGCACTAATTTTTCAAAGGTGTTGTTTATATAAATTGTGATATTAAAATGAGAGACATAGGGACTGTATCTGTCAGTTTCCATTACTGGGATAAAATATGCAACATGGAAGTTCAGTAGAGAAATCCTTATTTGGCTCACAGTTCCCGAGGCCTCAGTCCATGGCTGTCCAACTCCAAGGGAGACATGGTCTGGTGGGAGGGGTCAGCTGAGGGCAGTTTCTCATCCCACAGCAGCCAGGAAGCAGAGAGGTGAGAGGAGCTAGGGATGAGAACACACCTTTCCAGGTCACCTGCCCCTGGGGACCCACTTCTTCTATCAAGCCCCACTTCCCAAGTACATTCAGTTTTATGCTTATGAATGGCTGAGTCCACAGGTAACAAACACAGTGTCTCCAGGGTCCAATAACCTCTAAAACTCCACTTGTGGCCAGGGAGATAGCTCAGTGGAATAAATGCTTGCCTGGCAAGACCAGGGTCCTGAGTGTGATCCCTGGTACTGCAAAAACAAAAAACAAAAACAAAACAAAACAAAAAAACCACCAAAACCCAAAAAACCTCTACTTCTGAGCACTTGAGACTGTGGGGGATGTCACTCGAGCAGAGGGTGCACTCATCACTTGAAACCAAGATTGAAACTGATAATTAAGATACAAAAGTGTCACTGTCACCTCCTTAGATTGGGGGACTCCAAAGGCCAGGTAATCAGAGATATCCTACCCCAAGACTGGCTCCCACGGACAGGAGATGGCCTAGAGGAGCCGTCAGGAGCAAGGAGGATGTGGCTTCTGTCACCTGGAGCTCCCCAGCTGCTGAGCTTCCTGTCTGCAGTGTGCAGATTCTTTAAGAGGGCGGCCACCCCCAGAGAGGTGCGTGTTCAAGCAGAAGGAAGGAAAGAGGTCCTCCCAGAGATGGCAGAGATGGGTCAGGCCTTGTGTTGGCAGCAAATGTCCAACGACACAGCCTGCATACCAGGCCCTGGGTTCAATGCCCGATGCAGAGATGAGCCCAGGACAGGCTCTGTGGCCTCTAACTTGCAGCCCTGCCACCAAGAGCCAGCCGTGGGAACTTCAGGCCAGCATGGAGTCATCTCTTTGGGCCTTTTTCAGATTTGGGCACTGATATTTACTCACTGCTGGGATGGGGTGACCTTTGAGTTGTTGTCCTAGTAAGAGCAAATCCGGCGATATATGTCCAATCTGTGAGACAAGGCTGCGCAGAACCAGCAGGCAGCTGACTGTGGACAAAGCGGCCACTAATCTACCATCGAGGCTGGCAGCTACCTAAGGTAGCCACAAAGGAAACACACCACAGGGTATGGTGTGGCTTTTCCTGGGCTTCCCTACAGTCCTTGCCATCTTGAAATGAAGAAGGAGACTGACAGCAGCTGGCAGAGCTTCTAGCTATGTGGCTGTGTTACCAGCACCTGCCAGGGGCCCACCATGCAGGTACCCAATGCGGCCACTGAGGAAGCCAAGTCAGCATCAGATGTGTTCCCGAGGTTTCCCTCAATACAGTTTTTGCTATTTTTAGTATAAAGTACTAAACACTCTGACAACAAAGCAAACAGAATTATAAAATGAAAGCTATTCTGGTCAATCACTAGTCTCACTAACCAGAAGTTATAATGAAAAAAAATTTATACACTCGGTACAGGGTCTCACTATGCAGCTCAGACTTGTAGTGATCCCGTTTTCAGCCTCCCCAGTGCTGGGATTACAGGTTTGCACCACCATGCCCAGACCCCTTCACTGGCTCAGCACACAGAGGGCAAGGCCAGTGTGTCATGTGTAACCAAGTATTGAACCCCAGTCCCTGCACTTGCTTAAGTAGGTGCTTAGTCAGCTGAGCTCTCTCTCTCTGTCCTGCAGAATTATTTTAAAATTTATTTATTTATTTATTTATTTATTTGCAGTACCAGGGATTGAACTCAGGACCCTGTGCTTGCCAGGTAAATGCTTATTCTACTGAACTATCTCCCCGGCCCTGAAATTTAAACTAGAAAATTTTTTTTAGCAAATGTGGGCCTCAACATATAAACACACCACACACACATGTATGCATCCTGTTGATTATATCACATATTAGATCCTTTATTTTTCTCACATAAAACTATGCATCACAGATCTTTCACATCAGCCCATCATGCATCATGATTGCTAATACATACCTCACTGCATAAGTGTACCATTAAATTTATTTACCCATTGTTATGGTTTGATCTGGAATGTCACCAAAATCTGATGTATTCAGAGGCAGAGTTTTTGGGAGGTGATTGGATATTGCTGTCTACAAAGTAGTTACTTGGAGTATAAAATGTAGGTATGTGGAATTAACCAATATAAGCACAAATTAATCTTTTCAATGAGCTAAAAGAAAGTAGTGTGTTATCTATCATATTTCCTTCTTTCTTTTCTCCTTCCTCTATCCCAGTTTTTCTTTCCCTTTAAAAAAACTTTATTTATTTACATTATGGCTGGCTCAGCCTGCCCTGGGTGTGGGGCTGGCACACCATGTGGTGCCAGAGATCTGAAGTCCCTGCAGTTGCCTAAGCTTGCCTAAGCAGGCACTTTAGACCGCTGAGCTATCTTGACAGCCCACTCATATTAATTGTTTATGTCTTATTTTTCTTTCCTTTTTTTTTTTTTTTTTGGCAGGACCGGAGTTTGAATTCATGACCTTGCACTTGCCAGGCAGGCACTTGGGCCATGGAGCTCTCTCCTCCGCCACTTTCTTTCCTTTGGAGCAGTTTCTTTCCTTTTCTCAGTATCTATTGCAGATTTTGTACCTTACCTATTATTTTAGTTTCTTGCACTGTGGAGACAAGAGGATGTTTACACATATGAGTTTGATTTATTTTATTTATATGCATGGTTTCTAGTTACATCCATTTACCTATAAAATCCTTGGACCTTATCTTTTTTTTTTTTTTTTTTTCTTTTTGAGACAGGGTTTCGCTATGCAGTTCAGGCTGGCCTTGAACTCACTTTTGTAGCCCAGGCTAGGCTGGTCTCAAACTCACACCAATCCTCCTGCCTCAGACTCTCAAGTGCTAGAATTACAGGCGTGCACCACCATACCTGGCTGAGTTTATCTTTCCTTATAGCTGAGTACTATGCTATTGCATAAAAATCCCAATCATTTTTATTCTTTCTTTAGTTGATAGGCATTTGAATTGTTTCACCAAGACTTAATTATTGCAAATTGTCCTGCTATAAACATGATCGCAGGTATACTGCTGTGATATGATGCTTTTAATTCTTCTGGGAAAATACTTAAAAGGGGAATATCTGGGTCAAATAGGACCTCTAGTCCATGGTTCTACCAGTCCATATTCCTATCATCAGTGGAGAATGGGGTTCTTCTTCCCCCACGGCCCTGCCAGCATTTGTTATTGGTTGATTTCTTGATGATGGCCATTCTTCCTGGGGTGAGATGGAGTCTCAGTGTTGTTTTTTTAAATTTGTATTTCTCGATGACCAATGATGTTGAACATTTTTTCATGTATTTATTTTCCATTTGTATTTCTTCATCTGAGATGTATGTTTCATCTTAGATGCTCATTTTTTGATTCAGTCTTTGAATTGGTTCAACATACACAAATCATAACATACCATACCTACAGAACCAAAGACAAAAATCACATGATCATTTCTGTAGGTGCAGAAAAAGTTTTTGACAAAGTCCAACACTCATTCATGATAAAAAGCCTACAGAAAATTGTAATGGCTGGTGTTTACCTCGGTATTATAGAGGCCATCTATGACAAACCAACAGCCAACATCACACTAAATGGACAAAAACTGCAAGCTTTTACTGTAAAATCAGGACTAAGACAAGGATGTCCAGTATAACCATTCCTATTTAATATAGTTCTGGAAATATTAGCTGGAGCAAATAGACAAGAGAAAGAAAAATAATAAAGATAGGAAAGAAAGAAGTTGAATTATTATTATTCACAGATGACCTAGTATTCTATACAGAAGACCCCAAAATCTCCACAGAAAGACTTCTAGAGTTAATAATCAAATTTAGTAGCATAGCTGGATACAAAGTCAACTCAAAAATCAATAGTGTTCTTGTACACACACAACAAACTCACTAAGAGAGAAATGAGGGGAGCCCTTCACAACAGCATACAAAAAAAAAAAAAAGAAAAAGAAAAAAAATATTCAGGAATCACTCTAACAAAGGAAGTAAAAGATCTACACAGTGAAAATTATAGTACTCTGAAGAGGTCAAGGAGGACATGAGAAAATGCAAAGATCTTCCTTGCTCACAGGTAGAAAGAACCAACACTGTGAAAATGGCCATGCTCCCAAAATTGTCATAAAGATTTAACACAACCCTGATCAAAATACCATTAGTATATCTCATACATTTAGAGAAAAAATTCCTAAAACTCATTTGAAAATAGAAGAGACCTAGAATAGCAAAGGCAATCCTAGACAACAAAGGCAAGGCAGGAGACATCACAATCCTTGCTTGAAAATATACTACAAAGCTACTATGATAAAATCAGCATGTGTTGGCCACAGGTGCAGCGAGGCCCCAGGGTATCAAATTCAGTGGCCAGTGGCCAATCCTCATGTTCTGTTCTGTTCTCTTGGAAACATTTGAAGCAGTTGATTAACTCTACTTAGACAGCTTCCCATCACTATGATGAAATAGGCAAGGAACTTATTGGGAAGTTGATTTTGTTTCACAGTTTCAGAGGTTCCAGTCCATTGTCACCTGACCCTGCAGCTTTGGACCTGTGACAACACAGTACATCAGAGCTGGAGAGCCAGGTGAGGAGCTCCTGCCACTGTAGAGCAGCTGGGATGCAAAGAAAGGGAGAAGAGGAACAGGTCCTAAAAATCCCCTTCAAGGTCACGCTCCCAATGACATCACTTCCTCCCACAAAAGGCCCCGCCTCCTACAGGGTCCACCATCTTCCAACAGGCTACGGGGCTGGGACCAAGCTGTAAGCACATAGGGTTTGGGAGACACTTAAGGCCTAAATTGCAACAGCTTCTCCATCCTGATTCCTCAGGGCATAGGCCACTCCTTCCTGGTTCTCCAGCCTCACTGCCGGTTCCTTGTGTTTTCTTTATAATCCCCCCCCCACACACACACACACATACACACAGGATTGCACCTAAATCCTCAGCCCTTTTTTTACTCTTAGAGACAGGGTCTTTCAAAGTCCCTGAAATAGCCCTCATTCTCTCACATCAGCCTCTAGAAGAGCTATCACAGGCTTGCACCACCACACCCAGCTTCTCCCTCGCTCTTAAATTGAAGGGGGCTTCAGGCTCATCCCTAGGGCCCCACCCCCACCCACAGCCACTCCTCCGAGATCTAGTCCAGGGACAAGAGTCTGCTGTCTGCTTGCCGGATGGCTTCCACACAGCATTCCACTTGCCCTCACCTCCATCCACCTTAATGAAACCACATCTTTCCAGGGCGACTCCCATGAACCTCCAGGTGCATCCAGGGCTCGCACTTCTGTTGCTGCCAACCCAGTCACCCTCTGTCTCCCTCCTAGGTTGTTCCAGCTGGCTCCTAGCTGCTCTCCCCCTGCCGTTCATCTCTGATCCACCCCAGTCTTTTCTCAGAATTGCAGCCAGAGGGATCCCTCCCTCATCCAAGTCAGATCACGTTACTCCTTGGATCACAAAGCACCAGTGGCTCCCATCCCAGCCAGCGAAACCCAACTCCTACATCCATTCCCAGTGCTGCCTCCCCATGCCCTGAGGTTCTTTATGTAGAACAACGTGTTTCCTCCTGCAGAGGAGGAGAGATCAGTAAGCCGGTGGGGTGTAAGCTTGCAGTCCTTCATCACAGAAGCACTCTATCTCATTCTGTCTGGATAATTCTGTGTTCTGGTTATTATTTGCAATACTGGGGATAGAACCCAGGGACTCATGCCTGCAAGATAGGTGTTCCACCCCTGTTCTGCACTCTCAGCCAGAGCTCTATATTCTGTTTCTTATAAAATCTGTACAAACAGGTCCTACAATCTTCAGTCCAATTGTGTTGCCCAGGTAACCGCATGGCTTGCTACTCCAGCTCCCTGGAACCTTTGTTCAAAGCTGCATTTCCTTCATCTCTGGCAACTTCTTTTCTTCTTGGCCTACTTTGGGAGAAGGGAAAGAGGAGAGGGGAGACAAAAAGAAGGACGGAGAAACAGAGAGACAGAGACAGAGGCAGAGAGACAGAGAAAGAGAGATCTTGTCACCATCTGCAATATTAATCCTTTATCTTGTTTCAGTCTCTTTTGTGAGAATCTTAGATGCACAAGGGCAGGGATTTGTATATCTTTTCCCCAGCTCTACTCCCAGGAAATGCTTGGCAAATTGTTGGTGCTTGTATTGGTCAGAGTTTCGTTGCTGAGCAGAACACATGACACCCTCATCATAAAGGAGCAGAGTTTCATTGGCTGATGGCTTCAGGGAGCTTCAGTACATGCTGGCTGCCTCCACGGTAGAAATGTCATGGCAGAAAGGCCTGGCAAAGAAAGGGTGCTCATGTCCCAGCCCTGGGAAGCAGAGAGGACAGGAAGAATGCCCAAGGGCAAGGTCTGGGACCAGCTAGAGTCACCCAGGCCGAGCCTCCAGTGGCTCATCCAGGCTTATCCAGAATGTGCTTTACTGATCTCCTAGCCACAAGCCCAACAGAGTTGAAAATCAAGATCCACCAGCACAGTGCTCAGTTAATGTTTGCTGAGTGAGTGAAGCTCCACGTTTGGAATGAAGTGGTGAGAATTAGCATCTGTGGAGAATTGGTATCTTCAGAAAATTTGTATCTGTAGACCCAGAAAGGAGAATAACAGGAGGAGGAATAGAAAACCAGGTGGCTCTGCATTCCTCCAGGGCTAGTTGCCTATTTACACTGACACTAGTCTGCATTTGATATCTGGTCAGGCATGGCTGGGCCAATGGGACATGGATCTCTGAAAGGGTCAGATGCCACCAAGAGTGAGGACAGGTGGGAGGCCCTGCTCTGCTGCATCCTCTCTAAGGCATTTCTCCTAAAAGAATGCTCCACTTCTTAGCAGGGCAAGGCTCTCTGCTCCAGCCACATCTCCATGTAAAGAAGTCCTTCTTCCCTGATGTCTCAGTTACTCTTCTCTCATTGCTAGGACAAATACTCAACACCCGAAATGAAGGAAGGAAAGATTTATTTAGCTCACAGTTAGTGGAGGTTTCAGTCCATACTTAGCTGGCTCCAAGGCAGAGTGGCACATGGCAGAAATCAACCTTTCATGGTGGCAGTGGAAAAGATCAGACAGCAAAAGAGAGTGGCCGCAGCTCAGGCAGCCAGCTAGCCTCTCTCCCCTCCTTACGCTGTAATGCAAATTACCTGCCCCAGGGCAGGTACAGCATCCACACCCACAATAATCAATCTCAAACTCTAGAAGCTGCCCTATGACTGTGGGGGGCTTGGGGGGGCAACCTATACACAAACAGCAATACCCAGGAATGCTATAGAGCAGTCCCAAGCCCCAGGGATGCCTGTGAGAAAGGGACTGGAGCAGAAGGAAATGCAAGAAAGGGTGTCAAGAATGCAGTGTAAAGGGTGAGTGAGATTCATCCAAAGACAGTGAAAGAAGGCAGGAGCTGGGCATTCAAGACAGAGTGTGTGGGGAGAGACAGAGTGGAATGGACTTGGAGAAGGGTCAAGATGTGTGGTTCTTCCAGGTTCCATAGTAACCCGCCAGCTAATGCGGGAAGAGGAACAGGCAACAGGATTACTCAAGCCTAGTAGTTCAAGGCCCTCCTGGGCAATGTAGCAAGACCCCACTAACAGGAACACAAAAAGATGTGTGGCTCTGTACAGAAGCCATGAACACTGCAAGGCTATGTACACTCAAGCTCAGCTATGAACGATACCGGCTGTGTGGCTGGGAGCCAGGTCACTTGGCAGTGATAGGACACAGGTGCCTCTTGCAGAAGGAGCTGCCAAGGCCCGATTATCTTGCCAGCTGGCCAGGCCACCAAGGACCAGCATCAGCTGGCCAGAGCTTCCCAAGGGTCACTGACTTTTGAGAATGAGTCTTTGGTCTTGGCCTCACATCCTTTGAGTACTCACAGGACTTGGGAATGAAGCAGTAGTAGTCAAGAGGACAAGATTCTCTCAGCCTCTACATGCTGAGTTTTCTCCTGCTTTAATGCCATTGAGCATTTGGAGGGAAATGATGCATCCTTTATAATAATTTTATAATTATAATATATAATATATAATATGTAATATGGCTATAATTTGGAGTATCTACAACATTGTGG
>PVJA010024915.1:0-31341 GCA_004027025.1 Myocastor coypus
TTTTTTTTTTTTTTAATTTTTAATTTTTTTTATTTTTATTTTTTTTCCAGTTGCAAGAGCAATACTCTTTGACTCTTGGTTCCTTCCTCTGTCCTTAAAGCCAGTAACAGAGCATCTTCATGTCTTTTTCTCTGCTTCAGTCACATGGTTTCCCCACTGTACTTAAATCTCCCTTTGCCTCTGCTTTTTAAGATGTGATTGCAGTTAAGGGCAACAGGAAATCCTCCCATGTCAAAATGCTAAGATTAAGCACATCTGCAAAGACTTTTTGGCCATACACAGGCAACCTTCACACTTGCCAAGGATTAAGACTTAGATATCTTCAGGGACCGTTATTTAGCCAATGACAATGAGCTTTCTGGTTTTTTCTTTCTTTCATAGATTAAGTTCTTCTTTGATTTTACATAGGGATGCAACCAACCCTGTATTCTGTGAAGGAGGCCCTTCTTGGCAGAGCCTCTTGGATACGGACAGGACATGACATCTGCTATTATAAGTAAGTTAGAGTCTTATAAGATTCCTTTATTTGGCCTTGCTATTGTTATTCAATTTCTTGCTTTTCCTCAATTAAAAATCAGTGATCTGTATTTATCCACCATACTTATCACTCACTTCAGTGACGAATGTTGTTCCTTCAGAAGTATAAGTGTCAAATGATGCTTATAGTGAACTCCAAGAAATAGGTTTCAATTTGCTGGAAAATGATTTCTCATAATTTATCCATATTTATTTTTATTTATTTATTTTTATGTATTTGGTACAGAGTCTTGCTATACAGTTTGGACTCATAGTAATCCTCTAGTTTTCAGCCTCCCTAGTGCTGGGATTACAAGCATGGATCAACCATACCCTGTCTTGGTGGTCAGCTCAGCATGCCCAGGAGACAGGACCTTCACAACATGTAGTGCTGTAGATTGAACCCCGATCCCTGTGTTTGCCTAAGCAGGTGCTTAGTCCACTGAGCTATCTTAGTTTATGGCCCCAATTTATGTACACTAAGATGGTTAGATGTTGTTAAATATTAGAAATTGCATAGGCCAAATTTTTGATTTGTTCATCAAGTCTTTATTTTCTTCCTCTTTCTACGGGGAACAGTGAACAGAAGGTCTGAGCTCATGAGGCCTGCTTTTGTATCTACCTAGGATTCACCGTTTCAAAATATAAGGGGGTAAATGTGACAAATATACTTAAGTAATTCATCTTTTATATTAATATAGCTTCATGGAAAAACACAAGAAGGAAATGTTCCAGTATCCATCTTTAATTTGTTTGATCAGTGGCTAATTTCATCAATTTATCGTATAAATTTGTAATTTAACTTAAATTGTCCATATTTTTTTTAATAAAACAAGTGGATTTAGGAATCATGAATTACTTATGTGTGCATTTTGCTTGGGTGGGAAATAAAATTTAAATACATAGGAAAAAGACTAGAAATGATCAGGACAGGTAGAATCCATATAGCTCATTATTAGCTCATCGTTGGCTTATAAAAATGGGTAGGTTGGTATTTATTTTCTTGGATAAAGTAATTGTTATTTCTTTCTAAGATTACAAAAGGCCCCTAAAAGTCTATTATCAGACATTTTAGAGTTTAGGATTGTTATCACTATCAAAAAGGAGGAGGGTAGATGCACTTAACACTTCTTGGCTTTGGAGACTGCAAGGATGGTATTGATGAGTGAGAAGGTCAGGGATCTTGTTACTCTGTTAGATAAAAGCAGGAATCACCATAGAGATAATGATAGCCCACAGAACGTAGAGCTGGACTAACAGTCTGTAATAAAAGAGTTGGCAGTCTTCAGTCTTCCACGCATTAAGATATGGATTCAAATACTGCTTTCGTATATTCATTTTTTTTTTTTTTTGGTAGGAACAGGGTTCAAACTCACGACCCTGCACTTGCCAGGCAGGCACTTGTGCCACGGAGCTATCTCCCTGGCCCCTCGTATATTCTTTTGTCAGACCACTTTTGTAGGTTTTCCATTCATCTTGATGGCAATTAATCTCTGGCCTTCTTATCTCAAAACTCTTAGGGCTCTCTTTACAGTCCAAAGGATTTAGATTAAAAATCACCTCAAGGTTGCGGAATTCACAGTTGCAGGACAAGAAAAGGGTGCAACCCTACACATAAACATGGATGTGTCAAGAATTTTAACTTTTTGTTTCCCCTGAAAATAGTTACTGTTAATGCATGTGAAAGACCTAGGTTTAAGTTCCACTGGGATCTGGAACTTAGGAAGAGACTGAGCAAACATAATATTTCATCTCGTGTCTGACAGGTCAGCTTTCCTTGGAGGTTGCTGTTCTTGGAATTGGGCAGTAAAGGGTAACCTCAAGGGGAACAAGGGTCTGTCAGGAGTAGAAGGAAGAAACCACACATGCAAAAGCACAGCACAGGGCCTCAGGGAAGCCCATGTTAATAGCTTTTAGATTCATTAACAAGACAATTGTTATGTGATTAAAGAGCTACAGAGGGGTAAGATGAAAACCATGCATTTGTAATGTAAATTCATTTTTCACATTCCAGCAATGAATACAACTGAGATGAGCAGATAAGACTGCTCCATTGTAATGTAGCTTGTCTTACAATACTTCACCACGTTATGTTAACATGTTTGCAGTAATATGATGTAACAACAGGATAGACACGTGTAATCTCTCTTCTGCCACAAATCAGCACACCTCTCATTACCAAATGCCTTTTATTAGCAAATACCTTTCTAGCTGTGTGCTTACTCATCACAGTCAGTGGGTTGTTCTGCTTTAGATGACTTCTTTGCTTTATTTCTGCTTTTGTGTTAATTTGAAAGAACTTTATCTCCTTTCCTGGTCCTGTCAGCAGATATGCAGTTGTATTGCTGCTGTACTGATAAGTTCCCAGGCTTGATGTCACAGGGTAAGGGAGTGATTGGATGCACATTGTGGGCAGAGATGTATATCATGGTTCCTGGGTATCCATCTACAAAGGTGACAGGAAAGACGACACTGGGGTGGAAAGGAATTGGAAGCTGATAGCAATGAGCAACACTATAAAGGTGGACTGAATACTTAGTGGGGCCAGTGGTCAGTGAGAAGTGGACCCCAAAATATTTTGGTAGTGTACCACTAGTGTGAACAAGATGCAGTTGTGATTTATGAATATAAAATTGTTTATAAACTTTTGAAAACAAATGATACATCTATGATTATACTAGAAACGTTGCCAAAATTTATTTTAAATGATGAGAAATACAAAACAAATAATAATTTTTATAATTCAGGTCATACTATGCCTTTACAGTGGAGTTCACCATTAAAAATATAGCTGTAATGAGTTTTGTGGATAGTTTTGAGAGGTTATAGTGAACCTCGCAGGTCTAATAGGGTTATTTTTACACCAACAAGTGTTACTGAGAAAAATCTGGTGCTGAAGGTAGGGTGTGGGAGGGTGCAGCATTGTATGTTCTTTTCTGGGTCACTTATGCTTGTGATTTAGATTCCTTATGAATTGATGGCTTCTAGGTGGAATGTTAAAAACACTAATTATCTATGTTAAGAAGTTTAGTTTAATTTAGATAATATAATGTATAAATCCAGCAAAATAAGCTTCCATAAGTTTAAACAACTTGACAGAAGCTGAAAGCAAAAGAAGGAATATTCCTGCTCCTCCCAAGGAAACCTCTTCAGCACTCACTGATATTTAACTGTCTGACATATGAGAATAGTAGCTTTGCTATGTAATGCATTTTGCATAGCTCATTCCTGTAATATAGTGGGGAAGAATGGGTTGAATTCTGCCCCATTGTCCTAGTTAATTTTCCCTCATTGTTGGCACAAAATACCCAACACCCACAATTAAGGAAGGAAAGGTTTATTTAGCTCACAGTTAGTGGAGATTTCAGTCCATACTCACTGTTGGCTCCAAGACAGAGTGGCATGCAGCAGAGAGCAGCAGTTCATAGTAGCAGAAAATAGCAAAGTGCAAAGGAAGGAGCAAAGCTGTGGCAGCTAGAAAGCTTCTCTCCTTTTCTTATATTGTATTCAGGCTCTCCACCTCAGGATGAGTGCAGTGCTCACACCCATAGCCCCATCATTAGATCATGAATTAATCACAATCTCTAGAAGCCACCCCAGTGACTGCATGAGGCTTTGGGGGACAACGAGACACAAACCAAAACACCCATAATCTCACTTAAAAAAATAATAAAAAAACTGGAAATCAAACTCAGGTCCTTAGCCGGGCGTGGTGGCGCATGCCTGTAATCCCAGCACTCGGGAGGCTGAGGCAGGAGGATCCGTGCGAGTTCGAGACCAGCCTGGGCTACAAAAGTGAGCTCAAGGCCAGCCTCAACTGCATAGTGAGACCCTGTCTCAAAAGACAAAAACAAACAAACAAACAAACAAACAAACAAACCAAAAAACCCAACAACAACAAAAAAATAAACTCAGGTCCTTGTGTTTGCCGGGCAGGCCCCATGCCTCTGAGTTGTATCCCCAGACAATCTCATTTGTTTTGTCATTGCTCATCATATAAAGTTGATGTGGATTGCATAAAGGCAGTTGTGTCAATCTTAATATTATGAGACAGTTTGGGTTTTCTTATTACGTAGATAATTAACAATCTAAGAGTAAATGTTAATGTTTTCTCCCTGTACACAACTGACCATCCTGCTCTTCTCCCAGAGGACCTCCTACCCCTCCTGTTCTGCTCACATCTCCCACTAATCCTGAAGACCACTTGACTAGAAAATAAAAAACGACTTTCAATTGGAAGAGCATAAATGAATGGGCCCACGCTCCCATACCTTTTTCTAGCAATAAGCAAGGGCCGTTTCTGTTTCCGTTTCCTTTGCTTCCCCATGACCTGCTTCTCCCTCTAACAGACTCAGCCTCATGCCTTTTTGAATTTTTTCCTGGCTCTGATCTGAAGTAATTTCGGTGTTGAAGGACAGAGGGAGGGAAGCCGAGCGCTCCAAGTGGCCATGTAATACACAGCGGCTGATCTCTTCTGACATTTATCTCCGCTTGTGAGAGGAGATGGAACAGCTCACTCATGAAGATGAATGTCATACAAGAGCCCAGCCATCATGCAACCTTCCGCGAGCTCCCGGGAGAGAGATTTGGTGCAGTATAGAATATCAGAGATGCTGCCACGCAGGGAAACTTGGTGGTGCCTGCGTTGCTCTGCCCTATTAGATCCTGTTAAGTGGAATGGCGCACCCTCATTAAACAGGCGGGCATCTCTGCAAGATTCTCTAATTCATTTTCTGCCCTGACATTTGCTTATTTCAGGCACACACAGACAAAAAGTGTTTCTCAGTATATTTTTAAATACAAATGGAAATAGATTGAGTTCATAACTATGCGTTTGTATACTTTTCTCCCTGCTGCATCGAAGACTTTCTGATTATGAAAATGCAGATCTTTCTAAAGATGAAAGGTGGGTGGAGGAGGGAAGCCAGGGGGAGCTTTTGAACTGTGGAGCCGCTGGCTGCATCGGGCCAGGTTATCTCTGATCCAAGATGAGTTATTCCGCATTCAACCCACCTGAGAACACACTTGTTCTTTTCTTTTTGGCCAGGTTTCTGTTTCATCTGGAAAAGTAGATTGAGAAGTGAAAGAGTTTGGAATCAAATTTCCACCCCTCACTCATGGCATGACTTTGGAAAAATTAGTCCAACTCTTCTTGACCTTAGGTTCTTTGTCTATCACATGGACACAGTAATGATGCATCTGCCTAACAGAGCTGTTCTGAAGATCTAATGGTAGGAGATGAACCACTGGGAAGCTCACACAAGGGTCTCGCTGTGTAGCTCGGACTCCTAGTGATTCTCCTGTTTTCAGCCTCCCAAGCACTGGCTTGCACCACCATGCACAATCTCAATCACCATCTCAACTTGCACCATGGGCAGGACCCGCCTGACACACTAGGGGACTGAACCCTCACTGCTGCACTCTGCCTAAAAAGATGCTTTAGTCCACTGAGCTATCAGGGAAGCCTTCTAGATTTTCTTTTGATTCCATTCTTAGATGCTTGTTGTTGTCCTTTGTTTCTTTTGGTGGGAGACAGCATACAGATAGCAAAGAGGCAGAAAAGAATAGCCTAAGGTTCTTATATTTTGCAAGCTATACAGAAGAGTAGCAGTCTACTTCTCTTTCTTTCCTGCTCCCCTAATAAAACTCAAAGCACAGTAGGCTAGTGAACCTACTCTGAGGTGTACAAAGGTGAAATTGCATTTTTCGGCGACTGGGTACATACTGCATTACAAGGCAGCCTTATTGCTAACACTTCCCCAGAAAGTTTGCACAGCTGTCTCACAGTCAACTGGCAGGGCAGGAACACAGCTGGCAGCATGTGGAGAAAATATTGTTTGCAACATTCTTCTGGGTGCAGTTTTCTTTGATACTGTTCTCTGAGGTATCAACACTAGTTTTTCATCTCTGACAAAAGAACAGTGTATTATCAAGCTTTAAGATGTTGAACTACATTGGGGGTGACAAATGCATTCCTTTGGGAAGAATGTATTGTGTAGTGGAAAGGACAAAAGCTTTGCATCCAGGGAGATCTGGGTTTGAGGCCTGTTTTCATTGTTTACGTGGCAAATTAATTCTTCTAAGTTTTCATTTCCTTATCCACACGGTGAATTATTTCAATACTAACATAAGGTGACATGCGTTAAGGACATAGTTGGAACTCAGGGTTTTGTAGTGACCACTAATAAAATCCATTTGGCAGCTGGAGGAGAAGGGAAGGAGCTATATCTTGTGTGGTCTGGGATAGCCAGGAATTAGAGAAACCCAAATTTGGGTAATGAAGTGATGTCCACAATTCAATTCCAGGACATGCAGAATCATTTGCATTTCCTAGCTCAGTTTTCCAGCTCAGTGATGGTAGCCTTTGTCTTAGACGCAGCAAGGAAGGGCCCATGGCCTGTGTGCCACAGTTGGGAGGCAGATGGGCCAGATTTACATACCCCTGAGGCAACTTGTGCTCTGGCAGAGTTCACTGGCACCTCTTTCTGTTTCCTAAATTTCACACCCAAAAGGGTCTTGAGTTGAGCCTGCTTTGGTAGCATGTACTACACAGGGTTTATAGCACCTAGGACACTGTGTGACTTTCCCCCATCCCTCCCTCACTTTCTTCTCTTGTTTCTTTAGAAATCATTATCTCCAGAGTACAGCTGTCCTGGGTGGAGCATCTGGGAAGTGCTTCTACACCCTCACCTTCGATGTCACCTTCCCACACAGTGAGGATGTCTGCTACCTGGCCTACCACTATCCCTACACATACACAGCCCTCATGGTAACTCCCTCTAACACTGTTATCCTAACTGGAAGGCTGGGGTGGGGGACTTTCTCGGATTTCCTTGAGAATATTCCAGAGACCCTGGCATTATGGGTGGCTGGGTGGAGGGGAAGTATTTCCTTCCTAAGAAAGCCAGATTTTCTTGTCGTTGACTTGGTGGCTTGCAGTCTCCTTTCCTGGAACCAGCAGGGGGTTAAGTCATGTCCAGTGTCTTTCTAAAGTCCTTGGTTGTCTAAAGGTTGAGTGTGGGAAGCAGGGACTATTCTTAGGGGACATGTCATTAAAAAGTCCTCAGGTTAAGCACAAAGCAGTCAGACCCTAGATTTAGCTATGACAAGGTGTGCTACTATAAACACAAGTGCACATAAATCACTGTGGTATGATGATTTCAGTTCTGTTGGAGAACCCCCTTGGAGGGGAATAGCTGGCATGAATGGAACCTCTAATCCTAGCTTTTGAGGAGTCTCCACACTGATTTCACAACGGTTGTACCAGCCTGCACTCCCACCAACAGTGGAAAAGGGCTCATTTTTCCCCACACCCTCTGCAACATTTGTTATTGATTGACTTCTTGATGATAGTCATTCTGTCTGGGGTGAGATGGAGTCTTAGTGTTGTTTTAATTTGCATCTCTTGAATGACCAATGATATTGAACATTTTAGGAATGGATAAAAAAGATACGGTAGTTTCACACAGGGGAGTATTATTCAGACTTTTAAAAAAAAGATAAGTTTGAGGCTTTTGTTGATAAATAGAAACAGCTAGAGACTATACTGGTAAGTGAAATACATCAGATCTGTGTGTATAAACATCGTATTATTTGGCTAGTGTGAGAACTTGAAAGAGCAATAAAAGTCTAAAAGGTACAACAGGTACTGTGAAAGAGAAAGAAGTTGCTTAATGGAAAGAAAAAAAAAACAAAGAAGAGAAAAAATACACTCATGTATATATACAGAACAGTTTGGATAATTGTATTGTCAATTTCTTCTGGTCTTTTGAAAGGAGCGGTTAATGCTTAAAAACATTCTTCTAACTGATTTTTTTCTTCTTCTGAATTTCTTATAACTTCTCTGTTATTGTTTTGTTTGTTTCTTTAAATGACCCTTACACATTTATGTCTGGTAATCTGCACAACTAATTTGAAGACAGTATCATGTAATATAACAATCATTGTTGAAGTCCTCTTACCTTGTTTCGTAAAATTTTGTATCATTTCTAATACTTTTTTCTTCCCATCACTATTTTGTGTTCTTTAAATTAAAAAAAAAAAAAAAAAAAAACCAAAGAAGTCAGATGGACATCAAATTGGGATCAAACCATACAAGTCAGCTGCATTGCAAATTATGGGGCTTCTCATGGAGGAAATGGAGGAAAAGGCAGGGGGCAGAGGGCCGGAAATCTGCCTGGCCTGTGAGAAGGCAGCCCTGGCAGCATCTCTGGTGTTTTTCCTGGCCACAGACTGGAGGCTGTTAGAAGGACTGAGGGGGGAAAAGTAGGGGAGGCAAATAAAACCCTGAATTAAGGGTCACCTGTGATCTTTTTATGACAGCACAGCAGAAGCCAAGCCATACTCACAGTTAGCATTCTTGCCTTCATAAGGCCCTGCAAAAAATTCAGGAACAAATTTTGAATCCACAGACTGCCTAACCCATGTAGTGTACTATTATTTCAAAAAGCTGGCAAACCTATTTCTTTCCCCTAGCTATTTCATGGCGACCTCAAGAATTAATGAGCTACAGTATCTTCTCCAAAGTACTTTCATCCTCCGTGTTAATGCAAAACATTATTAGCATATTTATAATAATATGCGTGAATATGATTGTATGTATTGTTTAGCCAGAAGGATGAATATTTTCATTTTAAGACTGTGATAAGGAGTTGGGAAAAATAATAACTATGAGAACATCTTTCCCTCCAAAAGAAATGCTCAGGTAAAAATGGAAATTTTTCTCGTTGCGCAGACACATCTTAAACCACTTGGCTAACCACTCCATGAAAGTGCATCTGGCCATCTCTCCATCTGCTGCCTTGCCTGAAGAGAGCCTTTTATTGGTTTCCAGATTGTAAAAGATGCACAACTAGTGTTGTTTGTGTATCACACTTACAAAGCTTGAGAAGTTAATCCAAGAAATGTGCATCATGTGCTATGTTAAAGCAAGCCACGTTCGTTATAAAATGCTTTTTTCCTCTTGGGGTGTACAACAGGAAAGATTCATGATCTCCTTCCACAGCTGTTTTTACAGTCTCTGTTGTGAAACATTGCACCTGAAAAATCTACTGGGGAAGGGGATGCTTTTTGGAAAACGTGTTTATTCTTTCCATTGATGGAAAGGATCATGGCTCTAGAGAACTGTTCTTTTCACCCAATCAAGCATCTTGAACCTCCTGAAATTATTGGTGTCAGGTAATAGTTAACAATCCAAAAAGTTTGGGAAGTTGTCTCATTTATAGATGCAAAAATCTGAAGCTCAAAAGTTCTACATCTGGGTAGCAGCCAAGCAGGTAAAAACTTGCTTGTTCTTTTTTGGGACTAGGGATTGAACTCAGGACTCTGTGCTTGCCAGGTGGGCACTTATGCTGCTGAGCTATCTCCCTAGTGAGGCTGCTGGTCTTCGATGTCAATTCCTGTGGCCTTTCTATTTACTGCAGACATGTAGAACAAATTCAAATGACTTTCTGCTCTGAGGTCAGCTCAGTGTCCTCGCTTGTAACAACATACAATAGCTACTAAAATGCAGTCATGTTTTATGTAAGTACATGTAGCCAAGGAGTTATGCGATGATACAGGCATCTCTAATAGCTGAGATAAAATTACTACCCATGGTTTTAAATTTTGAGTACTGTGGGTGTGATTTAGGTAAGGCATAATATTTCTTCTGAAACATGGCCAACTCTCATTCTGGGGATTGCTGAGGGGCTCTTGTTAGATGGCTACAAACTTGTTCAAAGTCTACAGCCCTTGAAAGCCGACCTCAGGCCAATCTGAATGTCCCCTCAATATTTGCAGACCTAGATGGACCACAGGGTATAAAGTTTACAACTGATGTAATCAGTTGACACATTGACATCAGTGCAGAAACAATTTCCTCTTGAAGGTAGACAAGAACACAAGTGGACCCTCTCAGTCTCTTGGTCTCACTGAGAGGGTGAGAGAAGCCTTGTTAATTCGTCTTTATTGGCTTGTTGTTTAGCCCATTGACTATGAAAGTTTCAGTAGAGTTAGTGAGAAAGAGGCAGGCAAGAAGATACCTTCTTATTTCTCCTAAGTGAGCAGAACAGGGTTAAAAAGACAATTTGTCACTTGAAAGTGCAGAATATATGTCCTCCATTTGAGGTTTTACATTTCTGATAATTCATGGTGTCAGCACTCAGTAGGTTTAAGACAATAATTGGTTCTGTGACTTCTCTTGTGATACCCTTCCTCTGCCATGGATTGAGTGAATGCATTCTGTAATGTACACTAGTCATTTTTATTTTTTGGACATGTCCTAAGGAGAAATAGTTTTTCTTCCAACAAATCAGTGATAAATTAAATGTGAATGATACCCTAAGGGAAGAATTAACTATACGTTTCTTGAGGGTTGGGCTGAGGGGTGGAAAATACACTTCCATGTGGAATTCACAATTTGTAAATCTCTTGTAATATGGATTATGCTTAATAATTGCAGACATTTTTATAGCAGAAGCCTTGTATGTTGGATATTGTTCTCCATGAATACAATTTTGAACCTTTAAAACTTTTATTATTCTCTTACAATAAGAGAATTACTATTTGGTTCTTGCGAATTGATATCTTCCAGATGCTTGCCAGCAATTCAGTTGGATAATTGTCCAAATTATAGCATTAAAATAAAGCTACAAGAGATATGATATTATTATGAATCTGAAGCAAACAAAAGGAGGTCTATTTTAATCAGCCATAGCAGAATATCAGTAATTGTAATGACTGTTAAAGTGGTGTTTGTTTTGCCTGTTAAAGATTGGGATTATGTTTTGGATTGTCTTTAGGTAGCCAGTAGTGGTCTTTTAAAATGGGGCCTGAATTCAGCTTTTGATGGCTGCTGTAGGAGGCAAGGAGATGGGACCTGACTGACAACTTATACCTCCACAAATTGGCAAGAGACAAGAAAAGTGATGATAAGTAGGGCTGAGAGGACTGAAACTCTCCAAGGGGAGAGTGAGTTGCTTTACCAGATGCACTGTGGGAGAGGTTACCACAGTTACCTTCTGAGATGAGAAGCTGAGTGTGGTGGAGGGGAAGAAAAGAAGAGAGAACAAGAGGGCATGGGGAGAGGAAGAACATCATCGGCTCTAACTAAGCAGAGAGTTGAAGAAATGTCAGGTGGGAAATGTTGACTACACGTGGCAGATCAAAGATGTGGTGAGTAAACCATAAATCAGTTTTGTCAGGTGATCAATAGAGAAAACCACCCCTGTGTCGGCCAAATCAGAAGCCTGGCACAATGAAGGGCCTTCATATGGAGCAGTTAACTTGAAAGCCTAGCTTGAAGGAGCCAAGAGGGGGAAGAATGCAGAAATTTTTTTGCCACACGGGGGCCTGAATTCCAGGTACTGGAGTACCATGTGAGAACAAATTGGAGTCAGCCAGGCCTGGAATAGAGCCCTGTCACTGGGTTTCCTTGCTTTGTGGTCACAGGCTAAGTATTTAATTCCTCTCAGCCTCAATCCTATCTTGTAGAATGGAATAGAGTGTTCTAAAGATTACATGATTAATCCATGGAAAGTATTAGGAAAGTGCCTACATCTGTGCCTACATCTACAAAGCAATAGATAATTATCATAAGAGCATTTACTCTTTCCTTTAGGAAGAAACATGATCATTTCTCTGTTGAACTGGTTAGATATGCATTCCATAATTCATGCTAAAATTAATAGCATATAAAAAAGCCAAATAAAAGACTGAAAAATAAAGACTACTGATGATTTCCTTAGGGTGGTTGATTATGATTTTTTTCTTTATGCGTTTTTTAAAATAATCACTAATAAAATTTTCTTTTTATGGGAAAAATGGTAATCAGATTCTCTTTTGTTTATAATTGACAATTCTGTAAGCAGACAACTAGAGACTTATTATTTCTTTCATTTTTAAAATAAGTCACAGGGGCTGGGGAGATAGTTCAGTAGAATAAGTGCCTGCCTGGCAAACGCAGGATCCTGAGTTCAATCCCCAGTACCACGTATTTCCCTTGGGATGTACTAGGTGCTGGGTTCCATCGCCAGCACTGAAAAATAAAGAGAAAACCTAATCAAACAAAATTAGCCCTTTTGTTAGAGAGAGTGGAATTGTTGTTATCAGATTAGGAGTGTTAGAGAAAGTTCATTGAAATGTGCTTACGGCATGCTCTGTAGCTTTTATTTCACTTAAAAGTGTTTTGGGTCTTATTTGTCCTCCTGTGATGAGAAGTCTTTGATTGTCCTGTGAGAGAATTTAAGTCACAACTGAGAACCAGATAGTGCACAAATAGAATAGGCCATCTCTGAAGGGGCGAGCTTTCCTTTAAGACAGGGGAACAGTGAGTGTGCTACTTTAGGGGATAACAATAAGAAGGGGATGGTTTTCAAGGGTGTAGCTCTTCTCACTTCACCTGTAGCCATCACCAGGGTAACCTGCTGAGGACTGGGTAGATCTTTTATGGAGATTTCAAAGGAAGTGGCTATAAAGAACAGGGAGACAGAGGACTCCCACAGAGACACCATGTTGAGGCTGCAGACTAAGGTTATCAGCTGGGCATCTCTTACAGAGAGGATTTTCTTTGAAGAAGCCAACTTCTCAATTGTTCTAAACTCGTTCCCAGGTTTTAGACAGAAGTCCACCCCTTTCGTTCCACAGGGCCTTAATTACCATCAGCAGGTGCATGCATGCCGAGGCTTTGCATCCTCCACTGATGATCTTAACATCCAATTAGGCAGGACTCTGCTGGACCTGAAATGGGTCCAGTTTTCACCTGGAGACCATTCCTAGGAAAATAAGACAGAGTCATTTTTGCAAAAGGAACTCCAACAGAAATTGGCAATTGCTTTATTTCTAGCAGTCTTCTGTATGGCTAGAGCTCAAATAATGCCCTCAGTGTGGAGGTGTTCCACATTTAATCCATTTTTTTTGGTGGCAAGTCTAATTAAAGTGAGAGTTGAATGGGAGGCCCAGGGAGATGCCACAGAGAAAACTGAGTTTTGCAGAAAATAAGCTTAGTCTAAATGGCATTTAGGTACTTGTTGAGTTTTAATACTATTAATTATTTTAAATATAGCAATACAACATTAACAGAATTTATGGGGGAAGGCTTTCGAATCACTTGTTCCCACACGTGTTCCAGGGTGACAGAAGGAAACACCGCTGGGCTGCACAGTGTCTGTGGGCACAGTGATGCTATTTTGACTTTTTTCTTCTTTTAGTTAATGGAGTTTGCTAACTTCCAGTAGGCAAACATGATGCTGGAGTTTTCTTCTTTTTTGGATATTGATTCATATCAGGTACTGAAGAGTTGTGGCCCGTTTGTAACTTTACAGAACGTTAGTCTTTTCCTGTGAAGCTTCAGTTCTTATGTGATCCGTCCATCACCATGCTAGCATCCCAACCACAAGAACTCTTGTTGCCATAGTGAAATGTGAAATGGTGGGGAGGAGAAAGAGTGGTCAAGCTTGTAGAGACAAATGAACAAGGTAGTGTTTTCCCAAACGTGTTCTGAGACTTGCCAAATAGCTCATCGGATTAGAGACACTGCAAGCAGGTACAGGGGCCAGTGTTCAATCCCCAGGCCTGCTGTGCCAGCTCCACCCCCGGGGGTGCACTGAGAGGGCAACTGAAACTGGGAGTGGTGGTGTGCGCCCATAACCCCAGCTCTTGGGAGGCTGTAACAGGTGGATCAGTATGAGTCCGATTTAGTAGTAAGGCCCTGAATGCCCTAGAGATGCTTCCCTAAAATTAAAAAAAAAAAAGCGTACTCCGTAGCCCTCCAGTTGTCTGAGATCCTTAGAGACAGAGAGCTTAGTGGTCATATAACTTCAGGTGGCATTGTGTGCTAGCTTTTCTCCTGAGCATTCACAATGGACTGTGGTATATGAGAGAATCAGAGAAATCCTAGTCATAACATACACTTGTTTTTATTTTTTTACTTTTTAAAGATTTAATTTTATTTTAAAGAGTAAAAATAGCAGAAACAAAGATAGAAAAACAGTAACAAGCAAGAGTACATATAGTACAGAATTTCAAAACAAGAAAAAATTAACAATGGTTGTATTACATATTTTCATCATCAGATTTGTGTAGATTAATAGATATAGGTATGTAAGATTGGCCAAACAATTAAACATTAACACTTTCAATAAACACTGTTTTTAATTCTTCCAAATGCATTTTGTATTTAAGTCACTCTTCTAATATATATGTCAAGGGTGCAGAAAATGCAAGATCCTAAGGTTGATTCCTGGTACCACCCAAAATTTATGTATGTATGTATGTATTTATTTATTTTTTCTTCTTTTAAGTTCTTACACTAGGGAGACTATATGCTATTTACACATGTAGGTCTGGTTTATTTCACTTATGAATATATGTTCAAGATACATCCATTTATGCATGAAGTCTTCTAGTTTATCATTCCTTACAGCTGAGTAATATTCCATTTTATGAAAATACCACATCTTTTTCAACCATTCTTTAGATGATGGGCATTTTGATTGCTTCTAAGATTTGGCTGTCACAAATTGTGCTGCTGTGAACATAGGTGCACAGATATCACTATGATATGACGTTTTCAGTTCTTCTGGGAAAATTTTCAGTAGGAGGATAGCTGGATTGAATGGGATTTCCAGCTCTAGTTTTGTAAGGAGTCTCCACACTGCTTTCCGTAATGGTTGCACCAGGCTGCATTCCCACCAGCAGTTGAGAAGCGTTCCTTTTTCTCCACGGCCTCTCCAACATTTGTTGTTGGTTGATTTCTTTATGATAGCCATTCTTTTTGGGGTGAGATGGTATCTAAGTGTTGTTTTAATTTATATTTCACAAATGGCTAGTGATGTGGAACATTTCTTCATGCATTTATAGGCTTGTTGAATTTCTTTCTCTGAGAAATATACACTCATTTTTAAATTTCCCATTTCCCAAGACTTCTTGCTGCCTCCGTCTCCCCACCTCTACCCCAGCACTTACTAACCTCTCACGGGCTGCACTTTGAGGAAAGCTGCATCAGTTTTCCTTCTTCATTTTGGAACCTGGATCTTGATGGGAGTTCACAGACAAGATCCACGTAATCTAAATTTCCATAAAAAGCATCATAAGAGCAGATTTTACCCAGAAATATAGGAAGGGGTTAAATAGGATTTGTTCACCATCACGGTGAATATAATTTCCATTGTCCATTATCTATAATTATCCATTATCTGTATCCATTATCCATTATCTATAATTAAGGTACTGGGATTTCTCTTTTTCAAGGAGACTTAGAAACAAAGATGGAAAGGTGGAGACATTGTTCTGGGCCACCCAGGTGTCTCCTTCTTATATCAGGGTTTTAATTAATAACTTAACACAGATTTTCTGCTTCACTTGTGAATTTCGTTAGCAAAACCATTTTTTTTTTCTGCTTGTCTACTTTCTTTTATTGTCAGAAAATATGGGTGGTACAGTTTCTTTTAAAAAACATATGGTAAGTTTTTGACTATATATGATTAATCTTTGTTATTCTTTTGTGAATTTCTGAGGAAAATACAAAAGATGGTCTCTTTAAAGACAGAGTTTGACATATATCTAATAAATAACATTAAGATGTTCTGTATCATTCTTTTTCAGTACTGGGATGCCTTCTTAAAATTTTCCACTCCTAGTATGATTTTTCACCTTCTGCTGTTTTGCGTTATATATTTCAATCCCACGTTATTTGATTCTTAAGATTTATGAGTTTTATATGTTGGTTGTGAATTGTGCCCTTTATCTAAATAAGATTTTAAAATCCTATTTAATGCACTTGATCTTGAATACAACGTTTTCATATATTACTGTTGCCATGCCTGCTTTAATTTGTTTGCTTATCCTTTTAGTTTCAATATTTCTCCCTTAAAATGTTTGAGTAAAGGGAAGCAAAATAAAGAAATATTGTAGAATTGCTTCTCATAGTCAATATACCTCTTTAATCTTGCTTCTTACATGCAACATGCTTTGTAATTTTTTAAAAAATATCAAGGCTTTTGTCATTTAATAAAACTTATTAACTCATATATATTTTTGCCATTTTTATTACTCCTATCCTTTTGCTTCATGTTTTTTTCTCTTTGATGCATCATTTATGTCTTTTCTTTCTTTCATTTTCTTATGCAGTGTGGCCCATATGTATCTTTGAGTTTTCCCCTCAGTGTTTATAACTCTACTAGTGCTTTCCTTTTGGTTCATTTTTTTTTTTTTTTTTTTTTACAAGCTCTTATTGTTTGTGAGTAAAGATACAGCCATAGGCTTGGAGAAATCTGTGTCATAAAATTATAAACTGGAGAGTTGTAGCAAGGCACAGAGAAGAACATCTTCACCAATCCACCCTTTTCTTAGACAAGGAAACAGTCAGAAAGTGGTGAGCCCTGACCCTGGTGACCCCAGGGAGTTGGGAGCTCTCACAGCTTGGAGAAGGTAACGCTCTTCTTGTCCTTTTCCATTGTAGCCTAGACAGATTTATTGGTGTCCTGGGTCTACAGCAAGCTCATGTTCCAGGAAGCCATGTAGCTGAGGCCCTCAGTCCCTAGATGGTCAAGGGTGTAGAGCAGATTGACGTTAGTGTTCTGCACGGCCACTGGGCTCTTGCTGGAAATCTCACTGGTGAGGGTGCATGCAGCATCACGCATGCGCTTCTTTCAGGGAACACGCTGCTCACCAGCCCACTGCTCAGGGCCTCGTCAGCCATCATCCAGTGGGTGGTGAAGGCCAGCTCACTGACCAGGCTCTGGTTTCCAATGACCTTGGGCAGGCTCTGCAACATCCCCATATCAGTTGCCATTCCAACGTCCACTGTTCCTTCACCTGGAAGCAGGCATCCTGGGCACAGTACCAGATGTCACAGGCGGTGATGAGGTCCACACCTGTGCCAATACGGGGCCTGTGGATGGCAGCGATCACAGGCTTGGTGCAGCGATCATCTTCGATGATGCTGAAGGCCTTCTGGTAGGTGCTGATGAGGTTACGCAGGTATCAGGCAGCAATGGGCCTCATCAGCTCCTTGGGGTTGCAAGAAGTCTGATGCCATGTCCATGAGGTCAACACCTGATGTGAACATCTTCCCTGCACCAGAGATCACCACAGCCCGGCAGTTGGAGTCCTGTGCTATCTTGCTGAAGCGTTGCACCATCTCCCTCCAGAAAGCCTTGTTCATGGTATTTACCTTCTCAGATCAGTTCAGCTGCACGTGGAGAGCATGTTTCTTGGCACGTGTCACCTGAAGGGACTCATAGCTGTGGCCTAGGGCTTTGGAGGTAGCTGCTTTGGAGGTCTCACCTTACACAATGCAGCTCACTGCATGAAGCCCCAGACTGAAGCCCTGCTGGTTCGGTCACCTCAACAGCAGGCTCTACACTTTACGAGAAGCCACCATCACCTCTGACTTCCTCTTTCCTTTTAGTTCTAAAAAGTAGCATACTTAAATTCATATTTGTCCATCAATAATAGCAGCTAGTGCTGCATGAAAGTACTTTTTTCATGCATGACATAATGAAATAATACAACTACTGCATGAGTGACATACTTGTATGTTGATGCACATTTTAAAGATGAGAAAACTGAGTTGCAAAGAGTATGGACCTTCTTTATCTAGGAAAGCTGTCGACATGGAGCTACCAGAGGCCTCTGTGGTGTGTACTTGTGGATATTCAGTTTAGCTGCAGTCATGGGTATGTGGTGAGTTCCCAGCCTCCAGAATAAGTGGATCTTGTTACTATCTGGCAATTGTTACTCAGTGAATCACTGGAACAATGCAGGACAAAGATCACATATGTAGGTATCAGCTGAATCTTCATTTATCTTGAATCTAGGAGAAATGACTTCCCTACAGTTCCTTTACTTAATAATGTGTCAAAAACCAGCTACCTCAAGTATCACCAGAACAACTTGTTTCTAAGGCAGAGGTGTTTTCTGTTTACATTGGGGAGGTAGGCGGAATAATGGTGCTCCAACGATATCTAAACCCGGATCCCCAGAAATGCTTTAGGATGCTACTTTAGAAAAAGACTTTTCAGATGTGATGGATGACTCTGAGGGAGGAAAATAACCCCATCTCATTAGGCCCAGAGTAGTCACAGGGCTCCTTATAAGGGAAGGAATGAGAGGGGAATCAGTGCTGGAGAAGAGACATGATTTGCTGAGAACAGTGGTGAAGGGCGATGAAATTTCTGGCTTTGAAGGTGGTGGAAGAGACAATAAGAAATGTCTGTGACTTCTCTCAGCTGGAAATGCTAAGGCACTGGAGGCTCCTATAGAGTCTCCATAGGGGACAGTGCCCTGGAAATGTCTTGGTTTGACTCAAGGAGACCCACTTTGGACTTTTGTCCTGTAAAATTTTGTCTTAGCCTATTAAATTTGTGGCAATTTGTTATAGTAACAGCAGGAAACTAAAGTTTCACAAATGACAAAGACTGAGAGACTATTGGTACGTGCTTGATGAATGTCTTGACAAGTGATTGTACGGGTACTTGATAAGTGTCTTAGAGAGGAAAGAACAAAATTGAGATTCTTTTCTTGTTCTGCTTGAGACACGGTTTTGCTATACGCTGGCCTTAGACTCGTTATGAAGTCCAAGCTAGCATTGAACTCACAGAAATGCTCCTGCCTCAGCCTCTTGAGGACTGGGATTATAGGCATGAGCCATCACATCAGTCTAAAATTGGGATATTTATTGAAATTTTAAAGTGATTTAAATGCAGATGTCTTTTTAAAAACTAAGTTTATTTGTACAATTTAGATGTATATAATGATCATTAATTATATGGAAAATGTGCATGTACCTGAGATATCTTGATTCCCTTTTCCCCCAATCCTCCTCTTCCTTCAACTCCTTGTCCCTTCTTTATATGCATAGCTTTATTTCCACTGTATCCTTATTTTCTCATTTTTTCTCTTTCCTCCCCCCTTCTACCTCTGTAGTTCCTCTTTCCTTTTGAACCATTTCTTCTTATTTCATCATCTGTTTTATATTTGGGTCCTTATTTACTTTTTCATGTTCTCACATGAAGGAGACATATGTATCTGATTTATTTCACATGAGAGAATGATTTTTTTTTGTCTTTTTGAGACAGGGTCTCGCTATGCAGTTGAGGCTGGCCTTGAGCTCACTTTTGTAGTCCAGGCTGGACTCGAACTCGCACCAATCCTCCTGCCTCAGCCTCCTGAGTGCTGGGATTACAGGCGTGAGCCACCACGCCCAGCTGAGAAAATGATCTTAAGGTGCATCCATTTACCTAAAAATGTCTCAAGTCTATCCTTTTTCAGAACTGAGAAGTACTCCATTATATAATAAGAAATCACGTCTTTTTTGACCTTTTCCTCCATTGATGGATGTTTCAGTTCTTTTCAAGATTTAGCTATTAAAAATCTATATGCTTCTATAAACAAGGGTGTACGTACATCACTGTGTCATGATGTTTCTAATTCTAGTGGGAAGATACCCAGGAGACTAGCAGGGTCAAATGGCATCTCTAATCCCAAGTTTTTTTAACTTTTTTTTTTTATTTTTTGGTTCAGGGGATTGAGCTCAGGACTTTGTACTTGCCAGGCAGGTGCTTATGTCACTGAGCTATCTCCCTAACCCTTCTAATCCTAATTTTTGAGGAAACTCCACACTGGTTTCCACAGTGGTTATACCAGTCTACCCTCCTGGCAACCGTGGAGAAGCATTCATTCATTCGTTTGTTTTTTCACATTGCTGACAGCATTTGTTATCAGCTGATTTCCTGATGGTAGTCACTATTTTTTCTGCAGTAAGATGAAATCTCAGCCTTGTTTTTATTTGCATTTCTCCAAGGACTAGTAGTGAACTTTCTTCATATATTCATATAGTATTTCTATCTCTTCATCTGAGAAGTGAGTATTCAACTCAGATGATCATTTTTGGATTGTGTCTTTAAATTTAGAGTCTTTGAGTTCTTTCAGTTGTTTATATGTCATAGATACGAGTCCTTTGCCCAAAGAACAACTGGCTAAAATTTTTTTCCCACCCTGTAGGTTCCCTTTTGACTCTGTTGGTGCCTACTTTTGCTATGAAACAGATTTTTAATAGGGTAGAATACCAGTTGTTGATTCTTTGTAGTATTTCTTGTGAGATAAGGGTTGTATTCATGACATCTTTGCCTATACCTATGTCTTCAAGAATTCTGGATTTTCTCCCGTTGAGAATATTTGATGTTTCTACTATAATATTTATACCTTGGATTCATACTGACTCTAGCACATACTAATAGACATAGTTTTAGACTTAGCATGTGGAAAGCCAGTTTTTCCTGCATCATTTACTAAAGTTGCTATTTTTCTTCCTGTGGACTTGTTTGGCCCCTTTGTCAAGGATAAGGTAGCTGAGAAGGTTTGCAGTTGTTTCTACAGCCTCTAACCTGCTCAGTTGATCCATAAGACTGTTCATTGTGAGTACCACATGGTTTTTCTCACAGTAACTTTGTAGTATACTTGCCAGTCAGGGGTTAAGATTCTCTCTAAAGGTAGGTGTTTTAAGGCAGTGACCTGTATAAGACAGCATAAGGATCCTGGTATAATGGGTTAGGATTGGTGCACACTGAGAGACAAAGATGTTGAGGAGGGAAGTTCAAAGAGTCTTGCATTAAGGATCAGTTGGCGCTTGAAGCTTTGACGGTGTTCCTGGACAAGCATTTTCCAGAACAGCCATGTTGTGCCCCTGAGCAGGGCAATAAAAAAGTTACGCTATTGTGGGCAAGAAGCTGTATGGCTGTAGATTATCCAGGTTCTCAATTGCAAAAGTATTTGACTGTAGGTCAAATTTTCAACTGTCTCTAAGGCTGGAGGAAAGACCACAGAACCATTTGGCACTTTTTTATTTCCTTGCATTTTTTGTTTCTCTCTGCAACTCAAGTATCTTATTGAAATACAATAGATTTCATCTATTTCTATCTAAACGCTGGATTTTCATTTAAGATATTCTCATTGTATCCTGATGTATTAGTTTGCTATTGCTGCTGTAATATGTTACAAACTCAGTGGCTTAATTACTTGTCTTCTTTCCTTGTTTCATTTCAGAGCTTCTTAGGTTAGAAGTTTGGTATAGATGTCAATGTACAAAAACAAAGGTTTTGGGGTGTGTTTCTTCTGTAGGCTGTGTGTGTGTGTGTGTGTGTGTGTGTGTGTATCTGCTTCTTTATCATTTTCAGCTTTAGAAGCCCCTGCTTACCTTTATTGATCATGTTGAAAGCCAGCAATGTAGGTAGTAATGTAGTCTTCTTGTTGATATCTCTTTGGTTCTTTGCAGCCAAGTAAGGTCTCTGCTTTTAATCACTAAAAATTAGATTGTCTCTTGCTGAAGAATGCAGAGTGTTTTCTGTTCCTCAGACAGACCTTTAACAGAGAAAGTTTGTGGCCATGCAACATAACGTATTCTTTGGTTCCAAAGTGGAAAACACGGACATCTTCAGGGCTAACATTTCTGCTCACCACATCTGTAGTAAATCTTTCTCTCATGCAAATGCTTCCTCAGTCTTTCAAGGACACCACTCTCTCTTTTTAAAATAAGATAATTAGGCGTGTCTTATAAATGCTTTCATAAGATTCGTATCTGTTTCTGTTTGTAGCAGGCTTTTTCATTGTTGTGGTCGAGGAACAAGATGAGCAGTTTCTCCTTGGCCCCATTAACACCTCGCTGAAAACTTGAAATCGAGAGCTGGCAGGATAATCTCTGTGTGCTGATGTTTTCCTGCTGCAGAAGGTCGACAGCTCCCCCTCTCTGCTTTCCGAAGCCACTGTAAACAGGCAGCTGTGGCCCAGTCTGCAGAGGGGCTGCAGGGAAATCTCTAGCTCATTTATGGCTAATTCCAGTGTTGTACTTATGGAAAGTACCATAAGAGATCTGTTAAATAGATGTCTTGGTTTCAATGGCAAGGACATTTTTTGCATTAGTTTGTGTTTTTAATGAGTATTTCAGTGAACAAATATGGGAGGGTTGTTGATAGTTAGCTGTTGTCTTACTGCAGCCATCTCCTGGATTCAGTGGCTTTTTGTTTCCTCCAGTGTATTTATAACTCTCCTTTTGCTTGGTCCTGGTGTACTCTGTGCTGTTGAAGTTGTCTCAGCTCCACAGCACTTCTGTTGTGCTCTGTCTTCATGGTACCCACCACATGCTGTATGTCTCTTGACTCTGGAAGGATGCTTGGTGTGCTGGCTGCTTACTTCTAGCACAGGTTGTAAATACATCTTTTCTAAGGCAGGAACGATGCTCCCTGTTCAACCTTGCTAACCTAGGCAGTAGGAATGGACACTATTTTTGTTAGTTTATGTTTTGCAATACTGGGGATCGAATGCAGGGCTCTCACAATGAGCTACATCCCCAGACCTTTTCTTTTATTTATTTATAAATTTTGAGACAGGATTTTGCTAAGTCCCTAACTTAATAGGATAGACTTGAGTTTGGGAGTCTTCCTGCCCCAGCCTCAGGGAGTACTCTGATTATAGGAATACGTCACCATGCCTGGCTAAGAATAGCACCCTTTTAAACACTCAATGCCTAATACATATCACACAGATCAAAGTAACAAAAATACTTGTAAGCCATGAAGATTTAGCTAAGGTGTGTTATTGCTGTTTGCTCTTATTATATAAAATATTAATAATATATATTCTTGCTTTTTCTGTGCCCTAGACTCACCTTGAGATGCTGGAAAAAAGTATCAATCCCAGGCAAATCTACTTCCATCAGGAAAGTCTCTGCCAGACACTGGGTGGGAATCCATGTCCACTGGTGACCATCACGGCCATGCCCGAGTCGAATAGCACTGATGACCTGGAGCAGTTCCGTGAGTAAAACAGGCCCCCTTGATTGGAGGGGGTTGAGGGAGGGTCATCAATAATCTTGGGAGTCCTCTGTCCCTTTGAGATTGAAGCTCCATGGAGAGTTGGGGACTTAGCTGTTTTTGTAAAAATACATCGGGAATTCCTTTTATGATACCAAGGGTAAATATTAAGGTTGCTTTGTTGTCAAAGAGAGAGAAAATGAAATACAAACAGCCAGGGAGATGAAGTGGTGTGCTGCTGTGGAAAGCAAATTGCTAGTGACACACACTTCCCTTCTGAAGCAGAACCACGACTCTGAGTCACTTTTTCCAACCTCTAATCCAAGGACTTTTCTCACCATGCTCATTGCTGTTAAATGATTCTCAGTCAAGATTTGGAAAGGAAGGAAGTGGACCCTCAGAGCCCTGGCTGAAGAATCCCCTTGATGATCCAGATCCTAGGGTCTGAAGGGTGAGAGTGTGAAGGAAGCTGTGAAACCAAACAAAGCCAAACCAAGCGCGTGCGCGCGCGCGCACACACACACACACACACACACACACACACACACACACACACACACACCAACATAAGTATGACTACCCTGTCATGGATGAGCTTTACAAAGGGCTCTGGACAGAGCTCTAGACCTTAGCTAGGTAAAAGAAACCAAAGCAGGTGAGGTGTGTTTTGCAACACAAGGAGATTTGGAAGACAGAAGAAAAAGACTGGAGAATAAACCTGACTCATTTATCCCCCAAAGATACTGCCTAACTTGATGAGGTGTTAATGGCATTCAGGTGATTCTTTGGTGGATGAAGAATGTAATTTCTTACACCCCATCACACCTGACAATGGATGCTTAACAACCTGGCTAATCAACAACTGATCATCCCCTCTGAATTAATGAGGCCCTAAAAGGCTTTAATGAATAATAAGGGATTTTTCAAAAATTCTCCTATGTGTTTTATGCATTTAAGAGCAATTTCTTTAATAGTCACATAGTCCTCCAACCAGCAGATATAAAAGTGCTTGAGAGTTGGAGAGAGTGATCCTTCCAGGGCTATCTTCTTTGAACAACTATTTATTTAAGAACATGGGTACATAGGCATTTGTTTTGCAAGTTCTGCTTGTAAGGAGGAGGAAAGAAAAACAATGTGTAATTATGACATGAAGTACCTATGTTTTTACATTTTCTTTTCTGATACTGGTGCTTTTGCTGATATTCTTTTTTATTATTATTATTACTATTATTTTGTATCATAACTGGCTCAGCCTGCCCTGGGGGTGGGGCTGGTACAGTATGTGGTGCTGGGGATCAAACAGAGGTCCCTGCAGTCGCTTAAGCTTTCCTAAGCAGGTGCTTTAGACTTTAGACTGCTGAGCCATCTTGCTGGCCCCTGATATTCTAATTATAGAGATCATTCTTATTTTGAGAAAATAACTTGAAACACAGAGAAAGCCTTTACAAATCTTGATATTCCAGGAACTCAGGTAGAAAGGAAAAGAGACAGAAATGAGAGATCTCATAGTAGCCCTTTATATAAATCAAAGGAGACCATTTTCTGCTTGCTGTCTTCATGCTTAGTTATAAACGATGTCCACTCATATGCCATGACGGGTTGTATTTTTCTTTCCTTTTTCTTTTCTTTTAAAGATGTGCCCATCTGTCAGCCACTGTTCTTCTCTGGAATCAGGGCAGGACTAGGGACCTACTGTGGTCAGATGAATGTCTTTTTTTTTTTTTTTTTTTGTCCCTTGTAAGTGTTAATCACTGAGCTAGACCATGAAGAAAACAGGACTGTGGCCCAGGGAGAAGGACCAGTGGGAGCTGTCTTTATGGTTGGGCTGCTTGTACCAAGGCAGGAGGTCCTTCATTACAAGAGTAGGCACTTTGTGTAATGCTCTCCTGTAACCACCTTAAAATTCTTTAAAAAAGTTTTCACAAGGTATTTAAGGCAACATGGATGGAACTGCAGGCCATCACGTTAATGTAAAATAAGTCAGGCACAGTAAGATAAGCACTACATAACCATGCTTACTGTGAGAAACTAAGAAGTAGACCTAATAGAAGTAGAGACTAGAATAATGCCATGGTTGCCAGGGGCAGGGAGGGTGGTGAGGGGAGAAGGAGAGAGGAGGTCTAGGGTGCAGCTGAGTAAGAGGAGTAAGATCTGATGTTCTAGAGCTCATTAAGATTGAGAATTGTCATTACGACGTATCAATTACGGATCCGATCCTTGTACAGTGTCTACATGCATTGGAGTCTTCTACTGCGCCCCATACGTTAGGTGTCAATTAAAATCCATAACTTTTTAAATTAAAAACTAAAGGACTTGAAGAAAAAAAATATGTAAGAGGAGCCCTGGATTTTCACTTTGCACTGGGGCCTACTGGTTGTATAGTGTATAGTTGTATAGTTGTATAGTCCTGAGAGTGCCTGAGGATTATACATCCAGTCTGGTGCGCTTCTGTCCTGCTGTCCTTTCTTTTTAAGTCTGGGAAAAATTTTAGCTTATTTGGCCCATTCACTGAACATCTTATTCAGGTGGACTATGTGACCAATAGGTATCTTTTACCCTCTGGGTTAATTTTAGGGATGCTTATATTGTGGTTTAGAGCTAGAATGTACCCCATGGGTCTTGTGTTTGCAGAGGGTTATGGGGTGCTAAACTCATTGGTGGATTGACCCGCTGATGACGTTCATGTCTCCACATGGTTTTAGGAGTGTTGTCAGGAACAGGCCTGGAAGGAGAGTGTCACTGGGGGCATGGGCTTGGAAGAACTGAGTCACTGGTGGTGTGCCTTGGGAGGGGGAATCCTGCTCTGGGGCTTCTTCCTCCTCTCTCTCTTTCCTGGCCACCATGACAAGAGAAGCTTTCTTCTACCAAGCCCCTCTGCCGTGTCATTTTCCCCTTAACGCCAGCTGACTATGGGCTAAAGCTCCAAAACTGTTCTCCAAATTACACCTCTCCTTTACATTGTGCGTATTGGAGAGTTTATCTGAGCAATGGGAAAGTGATGAAAGCACTTCCTTTTAAGGATGGGATAAGTGTGGCCAAGGGAGGTTAAATAGCGCGATCGATGATGGTGACAGATTCTAGCCCTTCTTAGTCTAATTTCAGGGTCTACATTGCACACAGCAAATGTGCTGACTCCATCCATGTGCTCAGCATCAACGTTCTGGCTGTACTCTGTGAGCCGGAGCTTCCTCTAGCATCTTAGTTGTTAGAGCCATACATGCTAAATGGACCACAAAGGTCTTGTTCTCTCACTGCTCACTCTGAATTTTATTCTCCTTTATCTATCAGAAGCCTTTTCACGATGGTTATTTCAGCCACTGGGAAGAAGCGAGAGAAAAGATTGTTCTGGTCCTAGGGTTTTTCCTAATATTCTTAGAGCCTTGCATAGAGCTTGAGATCTGAGGGCATAGTCTCAGCCTGCTACATAGTAAAACTGTTACAGGGGAGCTTGCAATATGTGCATGAACAAATGCCATTACTGTTTCTAAAATAAAAAGCCCAGTACAATATAAACACCACCTGCTCTCTAAGGTGCAATTAACCATGCCTATAATTCAGGAGTAATACCATTAACTTCTTCTGATTCACAGAGCACAGTGTGTTGATTTAGGGAGAAAAAGTGGCCTATGGACTAGCTGCTGGAGTTTGTCCTCCCTCTAGGCTGCCCTCTAGGTGAGCTTAAATTGTCTTACCTGCATCCTCCTCCTAGGAACAGGCTTAACTTTAGTCAGGGGAGGGGAGTTGAGTTGTGTGATTTGGCTGGTTTTGATTCCATGGCTGTCATTCTCCTCTCATACCGAGGGAAAGTGGTACCAAAGGACTTTCCTCCCACTTTGTTGGATTACCACTTGGCCTTATTTCTAGAAACAAAAGCATGGCCATGGGGCCCAGGGAGAATGCCCTCGATCAAGGCTGCTTCCCCTGGTTGTTTTGATAGTCTCAGACTTGGCGATTGTAGAGGATGCCTCACTGACTGCTTTTAGTTCTTCCCAGGGTCTGGGCTCCAGAGAGTCTCCACAAGCATTTATTTGGTTTGATTTATTTGTAAAAAGCATATTCATTTTAAAAAGTTATTTTCCTGGAAACATTTAGCTTTCCTTTTGTGATAAATATGTTTTTAGTTCAATAGTCACCCGATTTACAGGCTAGCTACTTTAACCTTGCTTGGAAAACTGTGTATGAGGCCTTCTTTGCAATGCTTTCATGAGAGAGAGGACTCATTGCTTTGCACTTGGAGGTCTCAGCCCAAGATGGTGGCCAGCATTCAGGAGTCACACTGCCCTTTTCCTGGGACAAGGAATAGGAAGCCCTCAGGGGGAAGGGAAACACAATGAAGTGGTTATAAGAAGGGTCCTGTTGCAGGCCTGTAATCCCAGCACTGTAGGAAGTGGAACAGGAGGACCCTAAATTAGAGGACCCTATGTAACTTAATGACTTAGGAAGACCCATTCCTAGATTAAAGTAAATAAATAGGGCTAAGGATGTAGCTCAGTGCGAAGGAAATGGGTTCAGTCCTCAGAAATGAATAAAAGAAAAGAAAAGAAAGAAAAGAAAAGAAAAGAAAAGAAAAGGATAAACATCTCAGCCTCCTACAACACTCTCAGTGATGGCGGAAGTACTGGAGTAGAAAGTACAGGTCTTTCCTAACTGTGGAGAGTTCTGAGATTTGCCTAGCACAGAGTAAGGAGACATGAATAGAATCTGAGACAGTGCAACAAGGATTCAGTATGTTAGACCAACAGACATTTGAAGAGCAGATTTAGGGATAGATTTGGTTGGCCAGATTAACCTGAGAAATTATCTCCAATGCTGATACTGGTCTTCAGTGGTTACTAATGTTCTGGCATATTTATGTTAGTATATTTAAATTCATTAATATATTATGTGTTATTAGGTATTTTGGTCAGCAGACTCTTTGAACATACAATTTCTAGGTGGAGAGTGGAGGTGTCATCTGTAGCCTATTCTGCTGAAAGAGAGGAATAATGTTTGTGTGTGTGTGTGTGTGTGTGTTTTGCTTTGTTGGATTTGAACTGAGAGAAGATGCTAAATTTATAAGCAGCTCAGAATAGGGTAAGTAAAGAAAATTTTAGGGGTCGTTACTCACCTCAATTCTAATGAAATAGAGAGGAGTCTTGATCCTCCAGATGAGGGTTGTTATTTACCCGCAGCTGGAGAGGAAAGTGGGTCTATGTTTTTCTTGACTCAGCTCTGTCCCAAATCATTTTTGTGGGTTGCCTCTTCTTGCACACAATGTGCTGCCTTTGTGTGGAAATCACTCTTAAAAAAAATCTTTGCATCTCCCTGTACTACTGGTGTTTCTCTCTATTTTGCAGGTGGCCACTGCAGGAGGGTGCATCACTGTCCTTGGTGCACTAAGTAGTCCTTGAGGAATGGGAGGTCAGGAACCCCACACACCCGTTTATCCTACTCTTTAAGCTGTGCCTTCGCTGAAAATTTCCCCTGAAAAACACAGAACACAGCATTCATTGAATTCTATATTGCTTTGTTAACTTTCCCCACATTTCCTGTAAAACTTCATATTCTAAATGACCATTTCTGTCCAGAGAAATGGGAGCAATATTTTGAGTATGAAGACCTGGATTGTTGTGATGGGTGCTTCACTTTTCTGAGGAAGTTTTTATGTTTGTTTCGCCAAATTGGACATCCATGTCCTTAACTCCTACAACCACATTTTTTAAACTGTCCTTAAGAGTGAGCTGAGAAGGGGAACTAATTTGGGAAACTATTCTGAGGGAAAATGTCATCCTCTTATTAGAAACCCACTTATTTTTGAAGTCAATAGTCACTACTTGTTCAGTGAGTGGTAAAACAACAAAGGTGGAAGGGAGGGAGTGTGCTTGCTATTTTTGCAATCGGAGACACCTCCCCCTGTGTTTATTATAACCTGAAAAGAGCAGAGCATAACCTTCCTCTGTCTCTGGGGCTCAGATAACCTCACCCTACTTCCACAGCCTCCCGTGGTTCACACACTGTTCTTTCCAGGGGGTCTGAGCTGTGGGGCAAGCTACTAGGGCTGCACTGGCAGTTGTTAAAGAATACCTTTCTCTTTTCTCTTTCTCAAAAGTATTCTTATAAAAGCAGTGTTCTATTCAGCCTGCCATTATGCTAAAAGCTTTTCCTTAGAAGACAATAGCTGTTCCAGAAAAAGATTTACATGAGGTCTCCAGGGTGTAATGAGCTACCACACAGGCACCTGCCTGGGGTTGGGAGTTGTCACTCGTAAGTGATATTAAATTTGGATGGAGTGGAAAAATACAGTTACAGAATTCCCCCTTTGGCTTCTCTGAAAATCATTTTTCCATCCACTCTGGCCTTGGTCTCTTTCTGAGACCCCTGATCAGGTAGAGGAACAGCGCTTTCCACTGGGGAGCGTTTGTAAGTAACAACAGTAGTCCAAGGAAAACAGAAATTCAAGTGGAGCGAAAGCCTCTCACTCTTGGGAACTTTTCCTAGAGGCGTGTAGGACCACATAGTACAGAGGGATCAGTGAACTGTAGTCCTTAAGAATCCATGAACTCTATTAAGTTCAGATCTGTCACTGATGTGTGACTGGGCTCAGGACGGGCCTGACCTGTGTGAGTTAGTAGCCAGGTGGTAGTACAGGTAGCTCTAGACTTCAGGACTGTGAACTCCTGGTTAAGCAACATTTTTTTTCTTTCTCTGTGTTTCTATAAAGCACAAGTACCGACAAATATTTGAGAAAAAAAAAATTAAAAGTGTAAGAGGATAATGTCATCTCTCCATGGAAATCTTCAATAAGAGGAATCAGAATTAGAGAAGTGAACAGGGCCTTTCCTTGTGTTGGGATTTCCATCTCTTCAGGCAACTACAGCAAGATACCACAGTAGAAATTAGGAATACAAAGATAAATATCGCTTAATCCTTTCAAATCCTGTCGACAAAGCTCTCATGATCTACACTGTGTGTATATATGTGTGCGTTAGTCATGGAAACAGGTTATTTTAATACAGCACGTTCTACTAAGACAGGGATCTGAACAAACTGCAGGGCAGGCACAGAGAAGAGAGGATTTAGCTGGGTGATAAAATCAAAGGGGGATTTATACCCAGGAGGGTAATATGCATCGACCCCCTGTGCTTGGCGTTGTCTTATTAATAGAGCTTTGTTTTCATGGGATCCTCAGTGGAAAAGCTAAACTCTATTTGAAGAACAATCTGAAATTTTCCTGAGAATACATGAAGAGAAAAGGCTATAAAGCACGTCCAAACCATCTTGAATTTGTTTTTCCTCATCTTTCTTACTGTTCTCAATCTGTGCACATGAACAGCACTTCACAACAATGTCACTATTTTTAAATCATCATTAAAATATACGGTTTTTACCTAACGAAGCAATTTATTGTTTATGGGTATTTACTTGCATAGAAAAGGTATAAAACCAGGCTGAAAACCTGGTAGCCCGATTCATGATAGCAATTTGATCTGAATAAATAAGAAGGAGAAAGGGCAAGGGGATCGGGACTTAGAAGTATTTCATAAACAAAAAAAATTTAAAAGAAGATATGGGCCTGGCAAGATAGCCCAGCAGACTAAGTGCCCACTTAGACAAGCGCAGGGACTGGGGTTTGATCCTGGCTACCACATGCCATGCCAGCCCTGCCCCCCAGGGGTGCTGAGCCTGCCACACTAAGTCCCAGTGTAGTGGTGCATGCCTGTAATCTTACCACCATGGAGGCTAAAAACAGGAGGATCACTATGAATCTAAGCTGAGTAGTGAGATCCTGCACCAGATACATAAAAGGAAAACATGAAAAAATGATCATAAATTTTAAATCCAGATATAAGTACACAGAAACATGTCACATTATTTTTGAGTACCTCTAACACTATTAATATTTAATATCTAAAGTTTAAAAATTAAGTTAGAAGTGCCAACATATTTTTGTTTTAGAAGTGGAACAATTAGCGTCAAAAAATTTCATATTTCTCCTACTACTCATGAAATGATTTCTAATGCTTCACATCTATGCTTTAGTAAACACAGACACACACAC
>PVJA010024916.1:0-31584 GCA_004027025.1 Myocastor coypus
AAGAAGAAGAAGAAGAAGAAGAAGAAGAAGAAGAAGAAGAAGAAGAAGAAGAAGAAGAAGAAGAAGAAGAAGAAGAAATACTTTAAGGTCTGTAAAAAAAATTACAACCTAGACTGCTCTACCCTACAAAGGTCTCTTTCAAGTATGATGTCTCTTTCAAGTATGGTGAAGTGAAATATTTCCATGACAAAGAACAATTAGAGAAATCAATGAATACCAAGCTGACTCTACACAGAATACCAAAAGATATTCTAAAAAAGGATCCAACTACCCATAGTACCAAGAATGACAACAGAAAGAACCCAGCAAGCATGGCAAACTATTAAACACAGGATAAATGTAGGGAACTGACAATAGGAAAATAATATGACAAAGCTAAGTCAATACACATGAATTATAAGCACCAATATAGCTGGACTCAATTCACCAACTAAAAGAAGTAGACTGATAGAGTTACTGAGGAAACACATTTCAACAATATGCTGTATGCAAGAAACACATTTAACACATAAAGAAATTCATAGGCTGAAAGTCAAAGGATGAAACACAATGCTTCATGCTCGAGGAACTCACAAAAAAGAAGGGATAGATATTCTGTTTGTAGACAATCTACAGTTCAAACTAAGAATGATCAAATAAGATGAGGGAGGTCACTATATATGTTGATTAAGGAAAAAAATTCAAGAAGAGGAGTTAACAGTTATAAATATGTATGCACCAAGTACAGGACAGCCAAGTATAATAGTCAAATTTTAACGGCCATGAAAAATCCATGAAACAATATCACAACCTCAACAGTGGACCTTAACACCCCACCCCCTTATCTAAAAAAAGACCTATCAAGCAGGCAGAAAATAAGCACAGGTAGTAGAACTGAACCAACACTTTGAGCAAATGGACTTATTGGATATGTAGACAGTGTTCTAGCCAACAACATTTGAATATACATGATTTTCGGCTTCACATGGGACATTTTCTACGATAGACCACATACTAGTCCATAAGTCTTAAATATATGCAAGAAAACAGAAATTATCAGATTCATACTCTCTGACGACAGTGCAATGAAACTGGAAATTAATGAGAAAAGAAACCACAAAAACCCAATAAACATATGAAAGTTAAACAACACTCTCCTCAACAACCAGTGGGTTACAGATGAAATTGAACAAGAAATTAAACAATATCTGCAGTCCAATGAAAATTCAATCACAGCTAACTGGAATTATGGGATGCAATGGAAACAGTTCTTAGAGGGAAATTTTAGCAGTAAACTCACACATTAGGAAAATGGAGCAAGAACAAATTAACACCTTAATGCTGCACCTCATGCCTCTAGAAAAGAAAAGCAAACCAAGCCCAAAGCCCAAAGATTGGAAGAAATCATAAAGACTATACTAGAAATTAATACAATTGAGATAAGGAAAACAATACAAAGCATAAATGAACCCAAAAGCTGGTTCTTTGAAAGATTAAATAAAATTCATAAACCCCTAGCTAACCTCATCAAAAAGAGCAACTATAATGACGATAGCAATATGTAGTACTAAAACCATGTTTGAATACCTGTCATTCTGGTCTTCTAAATGCATGCTGCTTCTAATCTCATATCAATTAAAGTAATATTCTCTTTAAAGTAAATGTTTGTAAAGAAAAAATAATCCAAGAAAACAAGAAACAAGAGAAAATGTCATAGGATTGTCCTGCTACAATGTTGTATATGGTTTGATTTCTAAATTTCTGAGTAAAAATTGTGCAATTATTTTTTTCACATTCTAAACAGATTTAAAGTTTACAATATCCCTGGTTTTTGGAAAACAGCGGCTCTATGTTATGTCTAAGGCATTTGATCTTCAGACATATAGTGATGATAAGCTCAACTTCCTCTGTTGCAGGGTAATAATATCATTAAGCTTCTCTTCTGGATGTTTAACAACTAAAGTTTGTAGACTCAAAATTAGAGAAAATGAGGAGCTAGAAGGATAACCCTAACCCTTCAAGGTCAATGAGGAATGAGGACATAAGAGAACCTTAGTTACATCCCGTAAGTCAATATTATCCCAAATTGTCTGAGGAAAGAAAAATAAAATAAAAACTTGAATTCAAGCGATAAGGAATGAAAAGCATGAAATTATTGCAGATCTTGTGGAAATTCAGAAGACCATCAATAGTAACTTTGAAAATTTTACTGTCACAGAATCAGTGTTCCAGAAGGAATGGTCAAGTTCCCAGGTAGGTACAAACCACCGAAACAACACTTTATGATTTCCTCCTTAAATTTAATTTTGGACCAGGGCTGCCATTTTTTTCTCAGGCATCTTCAAGTCTGTCCTTAGATTATTTATTTAAACATGCTGTATTTTCCTATGGAAGCGTTTGTTAGAGACGGACTTCCTTCTTGCGTCTGCTTGCAATGTCCCCAGAGGTTCCTGGCATGGTGTCCAGGCGTTGTCATTGTCTTCCAGAAATTGTTTAATTCCTGTATTGATTTTTTTCTGTGAGCCACTGGTCATTCAGAAATGTAAGATTATGTTTTCAGGTATTTCGATATTTTTTGTGGTTTCTTCTGCAGTTGTTTGTACAGCTGTCTTGTTGTAAGCATGAAGAAATGGTGATTCTTTTATATTTATATAATCCGTATTTGTGAACTAATTTGTCATATATTTTGGAGAAAATACCATGTCCTGCATAAAATAATGTATACTTTGTTGTAAAAATAAAAAAAAAATAAGGTAAATAAAACAAAGAATTTCATCCGTGCTTTATCTGCCACAATGTGAACTGGTGTTGGGCTGCACAGAACCTCAGGTACCCTGGAAGTTTGGTGTCCCGGGTGCACATTTTCTCATCCAAGTTTCTCTCACCTTCAAATCCTGCATCAGCAGTCAGAGAAAGTCATGTTTTAATCAGTCATGTTAGGTGGTTGTTGCCTTAGATAAATTAAATAGGTTTTGTTTTTAATGAAAGTTGGTCAGCAAGAATATTGCACAGTGCTCACTTCAGCACAAATTTAGACTAATGCAGAGAAGATGAGCCTGGTCCCTGTGCAAGGCTGACACGCAAATTCGTGAAGCATCCCATATTTAAGAAAAAGAAAGAATACTTCACAATGTCCCAGGAAAGTTACCTCTGCAAGTAATCAGCAATACTCTTCACTAATAGGCAAAGGGAGCTCTGCATTTTATTCATCTAATCTTAAAGGTTAGAGATCAATAAAGTGGCTTTTCTCTTCCCTTCTGCTCCTTGTCGTCTGCCAGGAGACAGTGACCTGTGATTTCTTGGGGTGTTTATTTTTCCTTCAGGCTTCTTTATTTATTCCTTGCCTTTTATTTGTATCAATCACTTTGAGGGTTATTGTATCTGTGCTTTTATTACAAGGTTCATAAGGTCTTTTCTTAGCTTTCCCTGTCTTCCATAATACTGTCAACGGCATTTGTCGAAGGTCTTTGGCTGAAAAAAGAACCCAATCCTGAGAAAGCGCTACTACTCCTTCTGCATAGTAGAATATCCTGAAGCGGGTAAATTCTAATCAACTGCCTAGGGAATTTTGCTCAAAGTTAAAGGTCATTTCAGTATGGGAAATCAGTATTTAACTTTTTTTTTTTCCCTAGATCCAGTCAGTATCCTAATGCCATACTTTTCTGTTATTTTTCACAAATCTTCTGTTTTATTAATTTCTGTTGCACCCATCTGACAAGCTTCCAGTAATTCATAAAAGCTATATTTTATTTATATGCTACTTCCAGGAAGAACCATAAGTTGTTACTGATCACACCCTCCTCAGTCACTAACTGGAAGCTCAATTTGATTTTATTATGTCTTCCTACACATTTATAATTGCCTCATAAATGATCTTTTATATTCACTAACCCTTTTTAAGTCAAAGCTATACTGTGTATCTTTCTTTTAAACTTAATTTTCTCTTAATTTGCAGAGTAAAAACATACAAACAAACAAACAAACAAAAAGCAGAAAGAAGGACAGAAGATAAGCCGGGCATGGTGGCTCACGCCTGTAATCCCAGCACTTGGGAGGCTGAGGCAGGAGGACCGTTGTGAGTTCGAAACCAGCCTGGGCTACAAAAGTGAGCTCAAAGCCAGCCTGAACTGCACAGTGAGACCCTGTCTCAAAAAAAAAAAAAAAAAAGGACAGAAGAGGGTAACATAAAGCAGTACAAATGTTACAGATTTTCAAAACAAGAATAGCTCATTAATAGTGGTTGTTTTGGACTAGTTAGACAGCTCAGTAGACTTCAGCACCTGCTTAGGCAGACCCAGGGTCCCAGCCCAGTCGGTCCCTGATGAGCCATGCCTGCCCCGTCACCAGGGTGCACTGAGATAGCCACTGAGACTGAGAGTGGTGGCACACACCTGTATTGGTAGCACTTAGGAGGCTGAAAACAGAAGGATCATTACAAGTCTGATCTGCGTAGTGAGACCCTGTAGAATCTGTACTAAATACATTTTTAAAAAGGAATAAAAAGAAACCAGTGATTGTTCTCTTATCTACTTTTAGCCTCTAATCTGGTCCTCAGGTTAACAGACATAGTTATGAAACATTGAGCAAATAATTGAACATGATCACATTTTGAAGAAACCTTAATTCAAAAAAAAAAAAAAAACTCAATATGTCATGACTCAGAAATTCTACTGTAATGTTAAACCTATATTGTTTTCTAGGCTGTGCTTAGCCCATCTTCTGTGCATCTGTACTTTATCCCTCAGTGATTCTTGCTAACTGCCGTGCTAGCCAAATGCACTGAACTTTTATCATCTTCTAATGCGTACGGGCACGGATGAATGCACACACGCATGCGTGCAAACAAATCTACATATATTTGAGCTACCTTTCGGTCTTACAATTCCTGCGCTGGTGCACAATTTCTTATTATTCCATCTTTGTGATATTTGAGGAGTAGCTTTGTAGACATAATTGCATATATTACACTCAGCACTTTAACTGTGCTATTCTATATTTTTCTCCCTACTTTGTGCTCTATCTCTTATGTATTTAAATTTGGCACCGTGACAGCTTTGGAATTTTATAAACAGTAGTCAGAATTTTATGTTCATCGATGATGTTTATGGATTCATACTTCCTTTACATTTCTAAGTAACAGTTCATTGTTAGGTTTTAACTCAAAATGTTTAGCTACTTACGTTTTTTGTTTGTTTGTTTGTTTGTATGTTTTTTTTTTAACAGAACATATTTATTGAGGGAAAGAAAGCTCCTGTCCAAGAGATGGACAGGAGAGAAGTCCTGAGTGGGTGTCCCCCGGAAGCTGTCTTTTCCAGGGACTTTTATAGAGAAGACATAGGAACTCGCTTAGGTGGGTATGAGGTGGGACAAAGAGTATGGTCAACCAATGAGATTACAAGCACCATTGCTCAGGTAAAATTGATTAACATCGGGATCCAATGGGAAGGTACGTCATGTAGCAAGTGGGCAAGAATACCACCTATTGAACTTGGGCTCTGGGCTCTTTCTAGAGTATCACTCACCTTGAAAGAGCTACTTACCCTTTATTTGACAATTAGGTTGTTTCCTTTTCTGTTTGTTTGGCTATCAGAATTCCTGTGAACACTGACAAGTGAATGCTTTTTTTTTTTTTTTTTTTGGTCACTATAACAACAAGTTAGCTGTAGAAAGCTTGTGTCACTGTTTAATGGAAAAAGAAATAGCCAAATTGTTAACTCTAAAACTTCAAGTATTTTTCTTTTTTAATGGCTATTTATGAGAGTTTTAATGCTTAAACATTGTCTTTAACACTTTGCGTGATAAGCTTCTTTCATTTAGGACTGCAGAGCAAGTGTACAGGGCTTTCATTGGGGTTTCATGTAGGGGCTCTAATGAATGACGAAAGCTGTGAAAGTAGCTCTTCTTCTCTTACATCTTGCCATCTATGTGTTTTCCTTAGTGACTTGATTTTACCTAGGCATTTCATATTTTTACATGGGAGGAGACCCAAAGTCTTCCCTGTACCTTAACTTTTACTTTTTTTTTTTTTTTTTTTTTTTTTTTTTTTTTTTTTTTTTTTTTTTTTTTTTTTTTCAGGACTGGGGTTCAAACTCACAACCTTGCACTTGCCTAGCAGGCACTTGTGCTTTGGAGCTATCTCCCCAGCCCCTGTACCTTAACTTTTAGATGTGTGTGAATCAGGCTGGAGAAGCTCTTGGCCATCCAAGTCTCTAGGAACTCCTGGAGAAATATCGATCTATTGATGTATGTCTCATACACACATTCACTACTTGTGCTCACACTGTAACTGATCTCTCTGGAATATCTTCTTCTCTGTTCCTCTTCCATAAGTAGAAGGACAGAAGAAGAACCATCACACATTGCCTATTATTGAACTATAACATCCATATATATATATATATATATATATATATATATATATATATATTCTTTCCCAAAATGTAAAACCTCTAAATGTCATCTACTCCCTTGGTATTACCAATTTCTAATAATTTTCCTCTATATGGTAAACCAGAACTGTCTTCCATCATGTATTGTCTGGTTTAAATTATCTGTTTCATTATTTTTATCTTCATACTCTTGGTTTCTGCACCTTATAGAAAGTTTAATAAAATTATTGTCATGAACAAGGATGGCAATGACTGGATTCATTATAGTTTTATTCATAATGACATTATTTTAAATTCCCTTAACTATAATTTATTTTAAATATTTTAATCAATAGGAAAGTAATGATAATTAATGAGGTTCAATTTGGAGCTCAAATGTAATCACTGATATTTACAACTTTTTGTAATACACAGCCTATTACATTTAGTTGTGAATCACTTAAAATAAATAGGTTATTTGAAGTACAAAACTGATGGAATAAAAGTTTTCTAAACCTGCCCTTTGGTATCATGTTACATGATATAAAATGGATAACAGTTATATATGCACATGAAATGCCAAGGTCTCTAATTCTTCTTTATGATGAAATGGTAATAATCCATTAATTTTTATTCTTCTTTATATATAATTCTATTATCTTGATAAAAAGTATTACCAATTATATGAATTTGAAAGTTTGTTGCTCAAAAATATATGTGTATATATGAGCATTATATTTATATATTCAGATATATGATTTAAAATTTGTTAAATTGTTTAGGTTATCAACTAATCTTAAGCTTAAAAAACTCATAAGTAAACTAAGATGGCAAATATAATGCTGATTTTTTTTTTCAAAATATGCTTTATCTCTATTGGCAGTATATAAAAGAAGACATTATAAAAGAAACTAAAAATAAAAATTTGTGGTATTTAGCAATAATAAAAAATCTAATAAAATGCTAAACAGAAAAAATGTGCTGCAGTTGTAGTCTGCTAGATCAGGCTCTGGTGTTTATATTCAATAGCTGTCTGCATCTCCATATATCTAAATATCTACATTTACATGTAGTAAAGAGCATAAGCATTTTCCTTTGAGCATAGACAAATACCAGTTAATTTGTTTTAAAATATCTATAGTCACATGTTACGGTTTGCATCTAGTTGTCCCCCCAAAGCCTCATGCAGTCATGGGGTGGAGACTTCTAGAGTTTGAGATCAACTGATGATCCGATGGGATTATGGCTTTTACGACTGCTGAGATTATGGGTGTGAGTACTGTCCCGCCTGGAGCAGGTAGCCTGGATGCAGTTTCAGCGAGACAGACTTCCTCTCTGTAGCCATTGTTATTACTATTTCTCCCTCTCTGCTCCTTGCCGCTGCCATGAACTGCTGCTCTCTGTCACGTGCCCCCTGCCTTGGAGCCAGCCGAGTACGGACTGAAACCACCAGTAACTGTGAGCTCCATAAACCTTTTCTTTTCTTCATTTTGAGTGTCGGGTATTTGTTCCAGCAATAAGAGAAGAGTAACTGAGACATCACATAAGATAATTTGCTTGTTTAAATGGAATCTTCTGTTAAAATTATTATATTCTATCAGTAAGATGTAGGCTATTTCAATTTCCTAGTGTATTCAAACTGATTTAGTAGAACTTTTTAAAATTAAAGATAGGCTTTAGAGTAGTGTTCAGGCAGGATATGATGTTTAAAAATAATTAGGAAAGAGATAAAGAAAATTATAATATTAAAATTATACTTCTAAGAAATTCTATTGGCTCAGAAAAAAGAGATATGCAAGATTTACGTTCAGAAAATATATAGGATAGGAATTTCTCATATAGCCTCTGCCCCCAGACATGCAAAAGTCCAATCATTAACATGCTCCTTGAGAACATTTCTTTAGTCTGTGTTTTATGAAAAATATAGTCAGTGATAGAAGCTCCAGCATTGAATCAGAACATGTATGTGTGGATTCACAGCCTAGACTTGAGAATTGTTGTAGTGACACAAGAGACTACGGGAGCCAAGAATCCACTGAGCTAAAATCCCAGGACTCTTGGGTTTTTTAGTTTTTTTATTTATTTTTATTTTTATTTATTTATTTTATTTATTTATTTATTTATTTTTTTTTGTATCAGTGGTCTCTACTCTTCATGCACTTAATGGGAAACACACATTCTGATTCAATTCCGAAGTGCAGTGCAGAAGCCGCACCCTTAGCCAGCTTCCAAAGCTTTATTAATGCTGCTGGGTAGGAGCTATCAGCTATGTTCCCACAATATCCAGATCTTTGTAGAACAATCCGAGCCATTCTACATTATTTTGTAGTGGATTCTCCCTTGCGCACTTATAAAACAATAAGAGGTTTCCTTTTAAGTACAGAGGCAAAATGCATACAGGTTTTGGGATATCCAAAATACAGGCCCGCATTTTTGTAATATAAGATCCAGACGTCATTAGGAAAGAGAATGCGTACGTTCTCATGGTCTGCTCAATCTACAGCATCATGCTCAGTCATGCACTCAAAAGAACCCAAGAAATCTAAATTCAAATCGATTATTCCAAGTCTTCAGGAAGATGCATTTGTCAAATCGTGATACTCAAATATATTCTAATTCATGCATATTAAGATGATTTATACTTTTCAAACACTTTGCATTATCATCTGTGTGTTTACATTTTTTCACATAGTATGCATGACAGTATTGAACAGCCAATTGATATTGTATCATCTTGTTCTGAAATTATTCAGTCAAATTCACTTTTAGGATTTACTGAGTGGAGTATCTTTCTGCTACCTTACTATAGACTACCAAATTCGGAAGAAAAAAAAATAGTTTCACTAAAATATTCAAATGGTGAGTGGTTGTTATGCTTATGTATTTAGAGGATTATGCTTCTAAGAGTGATATTGCAGGAATGGGAGAACAGGATGACAAATTAAGGTATATGATTCCACTAATTCTTCCACTCTTTTTCTATGTACTTGAAGATAGCAAAAAAGAAAATTGTAAATGAAAGAGTTTTCCTATTAGAACCAGGTTAGGCCATTATTGCCCTAGGTAATTTGAGGAGTTTGCCATATTAAATCCTGCTATCATCATTAAGCACAAGCACTTTGACCTTTGGGGTTTTAAAAGATAAATCAGTTTTATTTATAAGTCAAACCTGAACCTTGTATTTTGATCTTCCTGTAACTACAAAAATGCAAGATGCTTTAATATTAAAAGAATTCATGCGAATAAGTACAGGAAGATTGATATTTTATGTTCGAAGTTATTAGATATTCATTAGCTTCCAACTCATCAAAAAAAAAAAAGGTTCATTTGGTGACATCCATTGTCCTCTCAACCTGTTAAGACTGGAAAAGCATTGACTACATAGCATAAGCAAATCGGAAAACCATAAAGAGCAATGTCATGTTAGACTAATTCTAAAGAACCCTGTTAAGGTATTTGGAGGTTTATAGACAAAATAGTGAACTTCTGCTTCTGTTTTCCCTTTCTATATTTTTCCTCTCACTGACAAAACATTAGGAAAGTTCAGTGAATTAGAATATAAGGTGTTGCAAGACGTATTCTTGTAATCACATACACTGCTTATCTATGGGAAACTCACAGTAAAATTATTTTTGTTCTGCTCAGATTATTTCACTCATACTGCAGAGTATGGTAGGATAATAAACCCTGCAGCTTTTTTTTTTTGAAATAGCTTCATTCCTTAATCATAAAGGTGAGAGAATGTTGGCACATACTCAATAAGACATGAGATTAGTTTTACCTTTGGGCATATTATTCACATTCTGTAAGGTCTTCTAGACTCTGAAGATGCATTTATTTCTTTATAATTCTGTCCTAATTGTTGAAATTAAAAAAATACAAGATTCATTACAGTGTTGTACCTAACCACCTAATGGGAAGATGTACAAATACGCCTTTCATCAAATGTAATTCGGGACTTCCTTCGTATTCAATAGAGAATAAACCTGCCTCTTCTGTCTAAGAAAGACGTGAATTCAATTTCAGTTCAGAAATTACTATAAGGTAGTTAGTATGAAATAAGCAAAAATTGCTGTTCCTGTATTCTTTGTTACAAGGCTGATTATTTAGCCATGGCAGATTATTCACTTATATGCAATGTGCTCTAAAGACATTAAAAACTGTACATGCTACAAGTCTCTATCCTGAGTTTGGTTAAAAAAGGTGGACATATGACTCAGTAAAAACTAACTTTGCTTAATACAGTTGACAGCCATAGAAATATAGGGGGAGGCTGCTGGTGAGATAGCTCAGTGATGTAAGTGCCCGCATAGCAAGTACAAGGACCTGGGTGACCCCTGGTACCACATGCAGTTCTGGGCATGGTAGCACAAGCCTGGAATCCCAGCGCTGGAGGCTGAGATAGGAAAATCACGAGCACTACAAGTCCGAGCTGGGTAGTTAGACCCCATACAAAAAAAGTAAATGAAAAGAGGGGGGATTCTACAATATTTTGAAAAAGGGAGTAGTTAACCTAAGATTACTGGAAAGGATTAGAATTATCATTTTTTAAAAAGACAAATAGGACTGGCCAGATGGCTCACCAGATTAAAGCACCTGCTTAGGCAGACACAGGGGGCAGGAGTTCGATCCCTAGCCTGCCTTGCTGGTCCCACTCCCAGGGGGCACTGAGATGGGTCGTGCAACTGGGCATGGTGACATGCACCTGTAATCTCACTGTTTGGGAGGCTGAAAACAGGTGGATAATTACAAGTCCTATCTGTGTAGTAAGACATTGTAGACACTGTACTAACTACATAAAAGATAAAATAAAAATATAATTAAAAAATCCAGATAACTTAAGGATGAGATAGAAATTTTAAGAGTTAACTTGCTATTTGGATCAGCAAAATCTGGTCAAGTTAATGATTTTACCCAACCTGTTTTTCTCACCAAGACTTCCCCCCTTTATTACTCTGGGCTTCGCTCTGCAAACTCACTCCTATAATGCCAAGGGGCTGTTCAGGCAGACTAGGACTTTGAGCTGTATCATTTAATTTTTCAGCTGAACTTTAGGTAATAAATCTGTTGTCAACCCATCTGTGTCACTATTAGACTCATGAAGAATGGAGCTATGAGCAAAGCGAGCGAGAGCACCTTCTTTCCTCCCTGGCTAAAAGGAGCACATCCGCGGCTCACTCAAGATGCTTGTCTTTTACTCACGGAAAAATGCATTCGGAATCCTTTAGCACATTTTGCCTCCCTCCAAAAGAAGCTACAGATCGTGCATTTGCATTAACTAGCTGTTTTGTTTCTGCAATGATTCCAACCTGCACATCGCTCACTAAATAATGAGAAAATCAACAAACAGAACTTCAATTTGGATTCTGTATGCAAGAATCTGATATTAAACATTTTCCTAGGACGATAGGAAGCTGGATGAGCTTGCAGAGTGTCCAGAGTCCTGGGGACACATTTGAGAAGTGTATCAGGAAAATCTGAGAAGTCTTTGGACATATCAGTGTCAGTTTCGTCACCTGAAAAATGAAGCAGACAGTTTCCGATGGTGTCTAAGGCCGCTTTCAGCTCCAGCTCCTCCCTAATATCATAAATCATGCAGGTCGCCTCTCATTCACATACAGATGATTTGAAATGATTATCATTTAGAGCAAGCATCCTGCGGATATAAGGCATACCACGAATGCCGCACTGCAGCTCATATGTTCATTAAACTGTTAGAGATGACAGATTTTTTAACCTCACCTGCAGCACTTAGCTTAGAGATAAGGCAGCAAGTGTGTTCTGAAATAGACTTGCAAAACTGATATTTTCTTCCTATCTCGCTATATTAATTTAATGGTAGATGTAATCAGCATGCCTAATGAACTGTAAATCTCACACCTGCCTCCGCACCCTATACGCTAACATCATTTCACGAAGCATCCTTTCTTCCGTGCATTTTTTTCTTGATATAAATTATATAGGAATAGTGACTAGTCATGAAAATCACTCTACATTTAGGCCTCAGTGCGGCAAAGTCTACTCTTCTATAGAATGGGAGGATTCCTTGTGACATGCTGAGGATTTATTTACAGGGGCCGTCCAGCATCTAAAAGAGCTCTGTTAACACAAACAACCCTTCAGGTTCTTCTCATTTGCTCTCTGATGAAAACCGAAGAGTAGCATGCATGCCAATGAAAGACCATGAATTTTTCATAGTTGTTCCTTTTCATTCCTTTCAACAGCAATATTCTCGGCAGTGATTACACAGTCTTCTGTCAGAAACCTCATCCCCTGGGTGGCAAGAAGCTGAAGGAACATGAGCTGGAATTGACCTTTGGATGAGTTTGACTGTAACATTTTTGCAGTCTGAGAGAGAGTACTGCGTTAACTCTAGAAAACAAGTAATTTGTGAATCAAGACAACAGAGAAAAGAAACAAAGTGCTAACTAGAGAGGCACTTTAGATCTCCTCTACATTTAATTACTGCCGAAAGCAAAGTCCTGTTATGGTTATATAAAATGGCGATGTGTATGTGTACATGGGTGGATGCATCTGCATATAATTATCATTTATGGAGGATATTAATCACCTATTGACTACTAAACATACTAAAACAATGAAGTGATGTAATACATTATAACTTTAGTATTTTTAACCGGTAAATATTTGTGAAAGATATTTTGTTTTTATGACAATAGAATGTTATTCTTCTTGCTAATTTTGAACACCAATTTACCTATCCTATGCAGTAAGCATAATAAAATTCTACTAATTCACTTACGATGATTCTGTTAACTTTTATTTAAAATTGCAAAAAAATATTACATGTCAACAATAGCTTCTGGGTAATATGACAATAATATTTTTAATTTCAGCAATCTCAGTTAACATCTCCATCTCAAAAAATCTAAGATTATTCAGGTGAATCAAAAGTACATAGGATGCATCCTTATGTCTAATGGGGTATTTAAAATTTTACAGTCCTGGTGTTTCACAGAGAAAATCTGAGCTTAAAGAGAGCTTCTTTCCTATTATATGTTAAAACATTTAAGAGCGTAGTGTATTATTTCTAACATTAAATGGATTGTGATCATTCAGTATTAAAAATAATGTGAACTTTTCATATAGCAAAGTGCCTATTTGCCTTACAGTTTAAACACTTCACAAATACCTAATAGAGAGGAAAATGCTACTTTGTAAAAATTCTTTAAGAAGAATAGCAACATTCATGTTTTTTAATTCAAATTCTAAAATAAGTCCAGCTGACAACAAGTGATTTACTAATGGCAGTTACATAAAAAGCTGCATGCAGCCCAGAGCAGCCTGCAGACACGGTGACTGCCTGACAAATGGCAGCACTCAGGCTAGGTCTGCGATTGGAAGAAATCCCTGAATTAATCAGAAAGACTGTCAAATGCACTATAATGCCCCCAAAGTAGAAACAGGCACACTACAGTCTAGAAATTGCATTTCTCACAAAATAAATATTTGAGAGAAATGAGCAAGAAATTATTGCGTACCTATTAAGTTCTAATACTGTTCAAAGTGCTCCATAGGATCAAAAATAAATACAGTATGTGATGTTTTCCTCAGAGGACCCTGCAGTCTTAGAGAGAACAGACTTTATACACAGACGGCAGTCCGCGGCCAGCCTCGCCTCTCACCCCACTTCACGTTACTAATGTCAGCTTCATGGTTCCTGCTTCGATGTGCAGAATTTTTTCCCTCTCAGCTCTTCTGTAGATACTTAGCCTTGTGACTCTCTATTTTAAATATTATTTACTCCAGGAAACTTCCCAGGTATTCTCTTCCAGCAGAATCTAAATTAATCTCCTCATAGCATCCTATCATTTTTTCCTTCTGAAATTTCTCCTATTTAATACCTATTATTTAGCCTTGTGTTATGGATTTCGTATCTTCCTTCTAAACTGATGCGATGAGCAGCACATGGAAGATGCTGTCCGATTTGCTATGCTCTGTGTTCTCTAACTTTCCTGACACCCAAAACAAAGGAAGGAAAGGTTTATTTAGCTCACAGCCAGTGAATATGTCAGTCCATACTCAGCTGGCTCCAAGTGGCACAGGCCAGAGAGTATCAGCACTTTCAGTTACAGAGACCACAAGCAAAACAGAGGGAGGAGTACCAACAGCAATGGCAACAGAGAGGAGGTCTGCCTCTCTGCCACAGGCTAGAGGAAGTACACAGGCTCATAACCCCAGCAGCCCCCACACCCATAATCCCTCGCCTTGGATCACACATAATCCCAGTGGATCGTGAGTTAATCAGAAACTCTAGTAGTCCTGCCCCATGACCACACGAGGCTTTGGAGGGACAACTAGATACAAACCATAACAATATATTAATATTCTCCAAATAAAATTGCATAGAAAAGAGTGCTTTTTATCTTATACTTTACTTCTGGAGTCATATAATATCAATCAAAGAACCCAGAGGCCTTTCAGGACAACCCTTAGAAAACCCATAGTGACTTCACCATAATAACTAGGAAGGAGCTCCATTTTCTCAACTTACTGAGAAAAGAACACAAGGCAATGCTATTAAGTTTGATGGTAAGTGACAGAATTCTACAGTAGTCAACATGCAGAATTATGAAGAGATGAAAAGTCACTGTAATTTCATAGTCACACCTAAAGCTGCAAAATTTAAAACCATTTTTTCTATATGAGAGGTGTACAGGGAAAATGGAAAAGGCATGACCTTGGATTGGAGTACATATGCATAGGAGAATGCATGGCACCTGTAGGACTCAATACTGTCTAAGATTCTTTTTTTTTTTTTTTTTTTTTTTTTTTTTTTTTTTTTTTTTTTTTTTTATTTATTTTATTTATTCTTGTTTCAGAATCTTTATTTGTTTATTCACTCATTTTTATGGCCAGCTCAGCCCGTCATGAGGGCAGGGCTGGCGCAGCATGTGGTGCCGGGGATCGAACCGTGGTCCCTGAAGCCACCCAAGCTTTCCCAAGCAGGCGCTTTAGACCACTGAGCCATCCTGCCAGGCCCCTGTCTAAGATTCTTAAAACTTCATCTGGGGTAAGTGAAAATGAATATACATTGGCCATTTTGTATTCACATAAAAATAAGTGTGTTATACATAAATCTTCTGGTGATGAATATTTACTAAGTATAATTTGAAGGCTGGGTTGCAGAGAGTGTCTTTTAATTTTTTATCTCCTCATATGCCATATAGCATATAAAATAAATAAGTATACCTATAAGAGATTGCATAAGTATTCTATAAGTGGCTCTTCTTTCAGTCATATTTATATATAGTAAGTTTGCTAGTTGTTGTAGCATCTGCACTAACCTGTTCTTGCTGTCTCTGAAAATTGGAATGAAGTTTTATGAGGAGTTTGCCAGTTCTGTAAGTTATGTGAGATGGGAAAATGTGAAGAAGAAAGGGAAGCTGAAGTATGTATTCATATTCGTAGCTTATCAAATATCTGGTTGAGTAACAATTCCATAAATCTGAAAAATTATTTCTGGTGTTGAACAACAAGGTACTTATGTAAATGGCAAGTGCTGATAGGCGATTAGCAGAGTCGTTTTTCTCTTCAATAAAGATATGAGAGATGACTACAGTCAGGATGCTGAGAACAGCTAATTCAGGTGTAGGTCTTAATAATCTAGGTGTCTGGCGTGCACTGGGCACATTCTGTAGCACTGTTCATTGTGCCCATGGTCCCTTAAAGCTGTACATAATGTCAGATGCTAGACTTTGAAATGGGTATGTTGGTAGGTACTTGTTATGGTTTATGTCTGGTTGTCCCCCTAAAGCCTCATACAATTAAGAGGTGGAGACTTCTAGAGCTTGAGACTTGAATCATGATCCACTGGGACCACTGGGATTATGTGTTTTAGTACTGGATTATCTGTCTGAATACTTCTGGGATTATGGGTGTGACCTAAGGCAGATAGGCTGAGGCAGAAATTCTGAATGTAATATAAAGAGAGACAGATTCAAGCTGTTGCTCTCTGCTCCCCTGGTAGTTCCATTTTCTCTTTCCCCATTGTTGCTGTTCAGCCATGAACGGCTGCCCTCTGCCATGTGCCACTCAGCCTTGGAGGCAGCCAAATATGAACTGAAACCTCCAGTAACTGTGAGCCAAATAAATGTTTTCTTCCTTCATTTTGGGTGTCGGATACTTGTCCCAGCAATGAGAGAAAAGTAACTAAGACAGTGGTATTAAAATGATGAGCAGGCTGACCAAAATACATTAAAGCAATCGATAAAGTCTTGCTTGAAGGAATAGCTTACTGAAATATAAAGAGAAAAATTCATTTAGTGAAAGGGTTATCATTTGCAAAAAATCTTATGAAGTATTTTTATGAATATACTATTGCATGCATAATGATAGGCTATGGAATGAAATATTCTACTGCTTGAGCATAAGAAACTCTTTTACCGGCCAGTGACATTTCACATGGAAAGTGCTATGTGTGGAGGAATTCGTTCTGGGTACTTCCAGTTACTGCTATCTGTGCTTCACCTATCTGTCCTTTGTTATAATAGTCAAACATTATTTTAGTACAGTACTTTATTAAGTAAGATTACATAGCTGTTGCAGCATATTCAGGATGCAAATGTTAATGATAAGCTATTTATAAACATTTTTCTCACCATATCCGAAATTTGCAGGTTGTCATAATTCATGGATGCTCTAAGAATGTAGTATCTGTGAATGTCAGGGACACACTACACACCAACAACAGAAAAGTGTTGGAGGAGTAATTGAATGCAACAGCACCTAAAATAGGGAAAACTGCACACACAAGTCTAATAAAAATCTCTCCCTTCCTTCTTTTCTTTCTTTCTTTCTTTCTTTCTTTCTTTCTTTCTTTCTTTCTTTCTTTCTCCTTTCTCCTTTCATCATTGTTGAAGGGTTAGCATTTTGATGAAGAAGGGGCAGCATTCTGTCATGGAAATATTGTCTTGAGACAGTAGAAGAATCCTGCGTTCCTTTCTAACTCCACTGTGAACTCAATAAACTCAACATCTTTGGCTTCAGTGTCCCTAACTGTAAAATAAAAGAACTGTATTGGGTGTTGCTGGTGGCCTCTTCCAGTATGAACATACCCCAACACTACTTTTCCATTAAAAACTATCCCCCCACACCCCCAGGAGAGAGGATTCAATATCTATGAATTTGGCCTCAGGGAATGGTGTATAGTCAATGCACAATACTACTTATGCTTTCTCTGATTCCAAACTATGTATGTATTATTTTTATAATTAAACATAAAACTATATAACCCTATATAGGAGAGAATAAAATAAGTAATAAAATGTGTGACATAGTAATTGCATATCCTTATTCTAATGAAAGTAGGAAATAGATCTTAACTCTTTGTACATTTTCCTATCCCAAGTATCTCCAGCCTGACCTTCTTCCCAGAGTCCCTGTTTTTCAGTGTATCTTGGCCATGATTAGGGCATTCCTGCTTTTCCAGTTGAGAGCATTTCACTATTCTTTTTTGCCTACTCCCTCCAATCTGTTCTCCAGGACCTTTCATCTCTACTTCAAAGCTCAGTTCATATCTAAGCCAATCAAATTCCATTTCTTAGCATTTGCCCATAAAAAGCCAGTGAAAGCTGAGTCGAAAATGTCAACATGCAGGGTACAGAGACAGCTGAGCAGCCTGAGAGCCTACTAGACAGCTGAGCAGCCTGAGAGCCTACTGGACAAGCGCAAGGACCTGGACTGGATCCTTGCTGCCCCACTTGCACGCCACGAAGACTGGCCATGGTGGTGCATGCCTGCAATCCCAGTGCTGTGGACCCCGGAACAGGAGGATGACCATGAGTCCCAGTTGTGCAGCGAGGCCTTGTACCATAAAAATGAATGAGTGAGTGAGTGAATGAACGTATGATGTGCCAGATAAACATTTTTTAGATGAACAATCCAAAAAAAAAAAAAAAAAAAAGAATAATACACTGCAGGTCTGACAGAATTAAACAAGTTTGTACCTAGATAATCACAAAATAATCACATAAAAAGAACCTGCATGAGTCTGAAATTTATCAACAAATTTTCTTAGTGATACTTGCTAAACAAATCTGTTGTGCTAGCACTGATGGTTGTAGCTTGACCAAAATAAGTCGCTGGCCTGGATTTTAGCTCCAATATTGCTTAAAGTGACATCCCATTTAGCTTAATATACAGGTAGGAACCCAAAGGGAGATTGCTTTCTTGAGTTTCCAAAACATTTTTCATCAAAATATTCAAATTTTAGCTAGGACTTTAGCTTTCTCCTAGAACATTTGCCTAGCACTCACTAAACCCTCTATTCTATCAATATCACTGCAAAGATGAATCTCTTAGCCTGAAATGACTGGATCCTTAAAGTTTCTGAAATTATACTGTGCATGTAAACATTTACCAAATAGTTCCTTTTGCCACAGACATGCATATATATATTCAATATTAATGCTAGGATTTTAAGAGAATTGTAAGACTCTAAAATAAGCAATGATGGCATTTTAGAAAGAAGCTAAAAACAGATTAAGTGTCCAGTTTTATAATGCTATGTTTCTGTACTTTTACTCTTGATCGAGTATAAGAATACTGTGTAGTTTTTTCTGCCCTCCTGTTTGTCAAACCGTCTTAGGGTCAGGCTTTCTGGGACTAAACAGGTAGCCTTTGCCTACAAACAATGTCAAGTAAATGGATGTAAATTGTCTGTCTCCTGACCTCAGGCTCAGAACCAGCACTAGGAATGCAGTGCTCCACAAGCCCAGCGCATTAGCAAGAATGCCCTCTGCCACTGCCCAGGGACAGAAGGTTACCAGCAGTGCTCCAGTAAAAATCTCTCTTCAGTTAGAAATGATTTCTCTTGTATGTGTGGAAGAACAGACCCCATGAGCCAACAGTACTGAGCCTGAAAATTCTGCTTACTCAGTTCTGAAACGCCGACTATCCACCTAAAAGTCTGATTAAGAAGGAAATATAGGTTTGTCTCCAGAAGCATACTAATTTCAAGCTTATGTGAGTGTTCCCATAGATAAATTCACCAAGGTTACAGTGTGCTTGCTTAGCAATTTATCTAGATTACTGAAAAGAGAGTGCTGCGGAGAAAAAAAAAAAAAATCTTCCCCACCAGCTAACACAGTCTTTTTTATTAAGTATCAAAAGAGCGTATCTGAAAATAACACCCATCTCCACAGAATCCTTAACTGTTGAGGAGAATATTGCTGTCTGTGCAGAGCCGATGTGCCGATGCTAAGGTATATGAAGGAGGAGAGTGACATATGGTGGAAGGGAGGTGGAGCGGAAGGAAGAAGGAGGAAGAACAAGAAGAGGCGGTACTTCCTCCCTGGGCTACTGGAGGAGTACTGAAATGCAAATTAGTATTGTTAACTCTTTATCTTTCCACTTAGGATGAGTGGGATATGGGGAGAGTATGTGAACTCAGAGGTTTTCAGGGCTGTAGCTAGTTGAGCTCTCATGGAAAGACTTCATGGAGAGAAGATGGAAGTGTCGCCGTCTCCAGAGGCCTTCCACCCAAGACGTGCCAGTTTTCCTAGAAGCCACAGGCGCAGTTCTTTTTCTCAGTGCTATACCTTGATTAGGGGACTTGCAGTAAGAGGGAGATACGGTGTAAACCATGAAATATAGCACTAGTCACAAAATTAGAATTCTTTTTATGTTTTCTTTTTTAGAATTCTTATTTCTCTTGTGAAGACTACATTTTAACAGTGCAGATATTCATAAAACACCACACGAGGACTGGGGAGATAGCTCAGCGGAACAAGTGCTTGCCTGGCAAATGCAAGGTCCTGAGTTTGATCCCTGGTACCACCAAAAACAAACAAACAAACAAACAAACAAACAAACAAAAAGAACAAAAAACCCCAACACAATGTAAAAAAAAATATAAGCAAACACAGAAAATATAAATAAATAGCAATAGAAAATCAACAAAGGAGATCTCCAATGACATGTGTTTACCAGACGAAAGAGAGACTTTAGAGATGCGCTGTCCCCATGAGGAGGATGCGAGGAGACAGCAGAGGACAGGGACGTGTGGTGGCCGAGGAGTAAAAGCCATGGCACGAGCATGGGGGGCCAGGGACAGCTAAGGGTGGAGAAGACTCACGGCACCTGCAGTGCTACCTGATGCCGCCAAAGGCCTGGAGAAATGCAGCACTAGCTAGGAAGTTTCATAAGCTCTTCCTACATTGGTTTTTAAAGTTTACGGTATTCTGGGGATGTTATGGCCTCAGATACCCAAAATAAATCATGTTTAATACAAAGCTTGTGGTTCACTAAAAGTTACTTGGAATTGTTGGAACATGGAGAACTTGTACCTTGCATTCAAGTGATTAATAAAAAACTGTTACTGATAAGTAAACACTTTGGAAAACCTAGTTCCTATTTTAGTCAATGTAATCAAGTTAGTATTTTATACTTTCATAGTCCAGAGTTGTGTTTTACACTGGTATAGGATTGCAGGAATTATTTCTTTCTTGGATGTTTTCATTATCTTAGACATGAATAACTGAAATGCAGTTTGAACTATGATACTACTACATACATAGAAGTGTACTAAAATATCTGTCTTACAGAGCAGCATTGGGAATACCAAAAAAATAAAAAAATAAAAAAATAAAATAAAATAAAATAAAAATCCCAAAATGAAAATCTGCTCCGGAAAATTTGAACGTCTATGAATTTTATATTTTTTTTATTTAATTTTGCTTATTGATATGGCTACCAAGTTTTGTTTGTGATTTGTTTGCTTGGTTTTTTCCTCTTTGCATTTTACAGAAGGGTCTACAAGGTGTTGAGCGTTACACTATTAAATTGGACTCATAGTGGTCCACCTGTGCGGACTCCCAAGAGCTGGGATTACAGGCCTGCAGGGCCAACATGGCAAGGGTCAAGCCCTTGGCCCCTGAGTCTGCTTTGCAGGTGCTTTAATCTGAAGAGCTATTTGGCTGGCTTTGGTAGTCAAGTTTTTGGTTTGTTAAAATGAAATCATTTAAATAGACAAAAGAAAAATAATTAATTCTTTGGTGATAAAAATAAATCTGGTTTCTCAGCAGTAAACACATCCAAGTACAATAAAGCTAGGACTTTTTGCTAATGTTTTCTTGATGATTTATATTGATTTGCCAGAGACATTGATCATAAAAATCTTCCTAACCACACTAATATCTGTCTCAGTTATTTTTCTCTCCTTTCTGGGACAAATATCTGACACACAAAATGAAGGAAAGAAAGACTTATTTAGCTCACAGTCAGTGGAGGGTTCAGTCTGTACTCAGCTGGCTCCTCAGCATTGTGGCCTAAGGCAGAGGGCAGCAGCTCATGATGGTGGAAAAGCAGGAGACCAAGGCGAGGGGCAGAAGCCACAAAGGCTACAGAGAGCAGGGCTGTCGCCCTTAGGTTGCATCCAGGCTATCTGGTACAGGCTGGGTGTAACGCTCACACCCGTAATCCCAGTAGCAATCACACCTGTAGTTCCAGCAGCATTCACATCCATAATCCCAGCACTCTATCATGAATTAAATCATAAACTCCAGAATCTGTCTCATGACTGCATGACGCTTTGGGGGTACACCTAGGTACACACCATAACAATACCCTTCTTTGTGGAAAGTAGTTCTACTTTTCTGTCATTCATGTGAGTAGAATTTAAGCGCTTCCAAAGGAACTTGAAGTTTGACAAAATTAAATGTTGAACGTCTGTTTATAAAAACGTTTATCCTTTATGCCTGTGGTAACTGTCTTCTTTACATTTGGTTTTTCTTAAGTTTGACACTGAATATAGGAAAAGCACAAATATTTAAATGATGGGTTTTATTTATATATTATTCTTGTTAATATTTCATTAATGTGATTTCACTCTCAATTCCGTTCATTACTAAAAGTATTTTTAAAATGTGCCTAGCCAGTACTATAATAATAGAATGTGTACAATATATAAAAGTACAACAAACCTCAAAATGATAATGATTCTGATAAAGTTCCAAACCTCCATTCTGAAGATTACAGTTCATTTCCACGCCCAAGTTGTGGCATTTATAATTTACTGTCCACTACACTGGCTTGTGAGCTAGCTAGAAGATTAATAACACACACTTCCGGCTGTGTGTGAGGCATCGTGGCGGCATAGCCTCGGGTCACATGGGGACTGGCCCCCTCCTCGTGGCCCTTGTCCCCCTGCACTCCTTCCTGGCCCTCGAGGGTTGGACAGCCTCTCTCTCTATCAGGTCCTCTGCCACACTATTTCTGCACTAGAGCCAGCCAGTCATGGACTGAACTCTCTGACCTCATGGGCCAACATAAACCTCTTTGCCCATAACTTGTGCATGGCTGGTATTCTGTCTTTGTGATGAGAAGCTGATGAACAGATTAAGTTGCATGAACGTTACACTTAATAAAAATTGCTACTAAATTTAGTTTTTCTCATCTGAGTCTTTTCCAGTAAAAATACATACCTCCTTTGAAGTACAGATGTTCTAACTTGTTTAGACAATAATTTTATGATGAAACATAGAGCTTTTGTTGAGAAATGGTGAAATACAGTGACTCTACCTTGTGTGTATTAACAGAATGAGTTAAAGAATTAAATTTTAGAGACAAGTGATACATATGCTGAACACGGCATCTCTTTTGTCCTCGTGTGTGTACCTGCAGTGCATACGGAGAATTCTAGGCTTTATACCTCTTTCCTCACACCCTTCTGTTATGTTTCATGGAGTAACTTTTAATGCAAAGAAAATTCTGTGGCCGAGAATGAAGAAGATGAAATGGACCCATTAGACTGCTTCTGAAGGACACATTATCAAAGAATTTCACAGGAAATGTTGCGTAAAATTGCTCATCCTGCAGATGTTGATCATTAATCACAGAAGATGCACCTTTGTGATCAAACTATTACCATGCAGGATTAGAGGAAACATCACTCTTAAAGATGCCCAATCAAGTCTCTCCTTGTAGGTGTGTGGGATGAAGAACGATTTGGAAAGGAGAGAAAATACTGTGGACTATGGCTTGCACCAGAAAATGATGCTTGCATTGTAAAACGAAAAATAAAATCTCATAAACTTTTAGCATCGTCCAGTTGGCAGACTTGAGAGACTCATCAGAGACTGTGGTTCTGGAGCCCGTGCAGCGCCCTCTAGCTGCACTGTGTTGCACTGAGACAGCCACGGCATGCTGTGCCACTCACACCCTTTGACAGCACAGCAGATACCTCGCTTTGCCATCTTCCGGGTTTCCACTGGTAGAGTTGGTTGCAGGTAGGGGCACGAAACCACTGCCCATTAATTGCACAGAGACATGGTCCTTTTTAATAAATGGGTTTCAATTCTTAAAATCAATAAGCTTCCTACATCTCAGAAACCTACACTCAGGGGCTGCAAAGATCATTTTGTCTTCTCCCAACCAACAATCACCACCCCCAAAATTTGTTTTCCATTTAGTGTGAAACTCCTCCATGGCTGTGTCCTGTGCACTCACCAAACTTTCACACAAGATCCTCCAGAAGCAGAAATCTATTATTTTCAAATGCAGAACTGATTTTATTTAACAGTTTGAATGTTTCTCCTTCTCTGTAACTTTATTTTATTCTAATTTTATTGAAAAAGATGAAGACTGATTTTATAACAAAATAATAGGAGAATAACATTCCTTAGTACATTGCATATTGCCATCTTCAAAGCACTTGTTAGAGTACAGGACATGAGCATAAATTTATGCAGTCAACATTAGCAGAAACCTTCCTCTTCAATGAGCTAAGAGACAGGAGTAATATAGTCGCCTTACTTTTTCTCACTTTTCTTTTATTTTCCCTTTCCCTCTCCTAATTCCTTTTTTCCTTTTAAAAAATGTCTTTCAATTTCACAAAATCTACTATATATTCTTGACTGTATGTGCTCTTTCAATTTCTCTCACCAGGGAGACAATATGTTTACATACATTAGTCTGATCTATTTCACTCAAGAGTATAGTCTCAAGATGCACCGTTTACCTATAAAAATCTTGTTTATTGTTTTTTTTTATGGCTGAGCAGTACTGAATTGAATACAAATACTATGTCTTTACAATTAATTCCTCAGTTGATGGGTATTTGGGTTTCTAGGATTTAGCTATTACAGCTTGCGGAGCTGTAGACATGGTGGCACATATATCACCATGGCATGATGTTTTTACTTCTCGGAAGAGGAGTAGTTGGCTCTGATGGAACCTCTGATCCTAACTTCAAAAGGAATCTCCATACTACTTTCCCACGGTGGTGCACCTTTCCATTAACCCTGGAGAAGGATTCCTTTTACCCACAGCCTCTTCAGCATTGGCTATTAGCTAATTTCTTAATGATAGCCATTGTTTCTGGAGTGAGTGGCATCTTGGTATTGATCTAATCTGCATCTTTTGAAAGCCCAGTGATGTGGAACATTTATTAATACACTTCTTTGCCATTTGTAATTGTTCATCTGAGAAGTTTATATTCATCTCAGATGACTATTTTGGGATTTGATCATGAACTCTCTGCCTATACCTATGTCTTCAAGATTTCTACCTACTTTCTCCTCTGATTGATTTATTTTTAGTAAATTTAATTTAGTGATGGTGATAGACATGAGTCCAATTCTAGTCTTTAGCATGTGGAAAGCCAGCTTTTCTAGCACCATCTATTAAAGAGACTATCTTTCCGACAGTATACATGTTTGGCTTCTTGGTCAAAGACAAGGTAGCTGGGGGTATTTGTAGTGTTCCTACATCTCATAACCTGTTACATTGATCCCGAGGTCTTTATTTTTGCTAGTGCCATGCTAATTTTATCATAGTAGCTTTGGAGTTTAATTTCAAGGCAGGGATTATGATGCCTCCTACCTTGTCTTTGTTGCCCAGGATTGCTTCTGCTGTTTTAGGTCTCTTCTGTCTCCAAAGGAATTCAAAAGTGAAACAGTGAAATTAGGCTGCTTCAGAATGACACATGAGCAAATAATTTCACAGGAAGTTTTGTGAAAATTGTTCATCCAGAGATGTTGATCATTAATCACAGAAGCTGTACCTTTGTGATCAAACAATTATTGTGTAGTATTAGAGGAAAAATCACTTCTTTGACTGTGTGTGTGTGTGTGTGTGTGTGTGTGTGTTATCAGGTATTAATTTCAGTATCTTGCAATAACCAGGTGGGAGCTTATGTGCTAAGCTACCTCTCCAGCCCTGGAGACATCACTTTTAAAAGTGAAATATGATAATGGTATTTTAATCAGAACTGAATTAAATTTGTATAACTATTTTTTGACTATGGACATTTCCAGTAAATTGTTACTTCTTATACATTAGCAAGGTGTGTCTTTTCACTTTCTGATATCTTTTTCCATTTCTTTTCCCAGAGTGCTGTAATCTTCAACATATGGATATTTTAGTATGTTTTTTAGATTGCTTTCGAAGGTTTTAAATTCAGGGGTGCAACTGTAAAGGATATGGCTTCCCTGATGTTTCTCTCAGTGAACTTCTTGTTAATGTGCCATAATTCTATAAATTTTTTCAGTATTGACTTTGTGCCCTGCTATGCTACTGAATTTGTTTATTAAATAAAGAAGCCTATTTGTAGAGTTTTTGGGGTCTTTTACTTAGAATATCATGTCATTTTGTCTAATAAGGATTCATCTTCTTTCTTTCATATATTTGTTCATTTTATTTATCTCTGTTGTCTATTTTTTCTAGCTAATTTCTCCAGATCTCTATTGAATAGGAGAAGTGATAGTGGTTATCCTATGCTTGTTTCTGATTTTAGACTGAAAGCTTTCAGATTTTTCTATTTGTGATGGTGTTGCTTATTGGTTTGTCACAGATATCTTTATCGATATTGAGGTAAAAACTATCTAGTTTCCTTTTCTGTAGGTTTTTATCATGACATACTGTTAGATTTTATCAAAATGATCTTGAGATTTCTCTCTTTGGTTCTTTTGATATGATATATTATTATTATTGTTGTTGTGGTTGACGATGTGTGTGAATGTGTTTACTTTTTTCATTTATGCTTATCAATCTTATATTATTCTTGTTTGCATAATCTTGTGGCGGTTGACTTGATACTTTTCTAATTATCAATGTTAAAGAATCTTTTTGTGATCTCTAGCTATTATTCTGTCTTCAGGAAGAAAAAAAGAAAAAAAAAGAAGATAAAAATAACGTTAGGTAAACTAAAATAAAATTTAAAAAAGAAAGAAAAGATAATGACTATCTAACAGCTTCTATTCTGTGGGTCTCTGTCCACTAGAATATTGCAGGTCCCTTTTTCTTATCACGTGTTGTTTCACATTATTAATATTGCTTCCATTCTTGTCACACTTCAAGCCTGCTTGTTGAATTGTGAAGCATTATAGTACCCAATGCAGCTTACAAAGATGCCTGTATACTTTTTGTGCTCTTTTCGTCGAGCGAAGTGTGCAAAGTGTTTTTCACATATTCCAGTTTAATTGCTTTATGATGTCAGAGATAATTGTTTCAGCCTCACAGAAAGAATGTTCTTTTTCTTTCAAATGGTTCCTGCAGAATCATCCAAGTAAAAAATAAACTAGACATCAAGCCTTAGCTTTCTTTACCTTATCAATTATTGAAGAAAGAAACTTTCCTTAGCATATGGAGAATACTCAAAATGTTGGAAATGAATGGGAAATGAAGTAGAGAGTAGGGAAAATTAAACTTTTGCTTTGTAGGCAATGTGATTTTGATCTTCTTAGAGGAGACAGAGGATGTGTTAAGTACTTTTACATCTTATCAAGGGAAATTAATTCTGCTTTTAAAACTATAATGAAGAAAACTGAATTTTACTATCCAGGGAAAAATTTGAGACTAGTTATTATCTATGAAGTACATATCTTTTTATTTATAAGACAATAAATATGTTTGTTACAAAAAGTAGAAAAATCAGCAGCACTGCATACAACCAAAAGTATTTCAGTGATATGTCACCCATGTGCATTCAAATACATGAGTTATCTTTCTACTAACATAGGAATAATTTAGATATTTGTAAATGTGCTTTTATTTGAATTTTTGTGTGAACATCTGAAAAAGTTCACTATTTTCATCTTCAGGGCAAATAATGATAAACCTGGCCGGTCAATATCTGTCATTTTCAAACTTTTTCTCAAGAAAAAGAGAAATGGATGTTAACACCTCTCCTATTGCTCTCCAATCATAACAAAATGATAAAAAAAATCAAAATTTCTAAAATTTACATTAAAAACTATGAGATATTTAATTTGTAGGCATTTTCTATTAAAAAAAAAAAAAAAAAAGCGAAGGTCTACTACAATACCACACTGTTACCATCTACCTTTCTTCCCTCTCAACATTTTTCTGACTAGACTTTGTAGATTTAAAGCTTTTGAGGATAAATGATTAGAAAATCATAAATTTACAAGATCAGATTACTTGCCATATTCCCTGAAAAATCATGTTGCCCCGTTGAGAAAAATCTGCGAGTCTGAGATGTGAATCTGGCTGCAATATTCCTAGAGTCATTCTGTACAAAGTCTCTAGGTCATACAACGTGTAACCTCCTGTCACAGAGAACACTGTTTTGCTTACCTCTGATTGACCTTCAACTCTACTGGTCAATACCACAGCTCTTCCACACATGGCAACTGAGCACTTCCCATGTGGCTAGACTGAACTGACAGTGCTAGTTATATAGAAAGTGCATAGTGGATTTTGGAGACACGGCAGCATGAAAACGACTGTAAATACCACATTTTTTTCACAAAAAGTTGTAAGTGGAAACAATTTTGGATGCCGTGAGTTAAATACATTATTAAAATGGATGTTGTGCTTTAAATATACTTCTTGAAATGTAGCTACCAAGAAGGTTTCAATCGTGCAACTATTTCTCCTTGTGATTCTCTTATACAGCTCTGATCTAAATTTCCTTCCACTATGGTGACTATGGAAAATAATTATTGTTTTCTCCTTTATGTAGCATACAGAGATAGAAAACTCGATAACGAATAAATAGATAGGTAGATAGATTATACAGACAGAAGTGTGTATATGCAAGTATGTATGGTGAAAAGACCAGATTATTCACTGAAGGTTTTGCAAGACAGAACGCAATACCTAGGTTCATGTTGACATCTGATCAGAGAATTGGAAGGTGGATGATGTGGTTCCAAGCCCAACCTGGGTGGAATAACCAAGGTTCCTGAAACCTAGCGCTGAGAGTTAACACTGAGATTCTTCGGGACTGACTCCTTAGCTCACAGGGATTACGTAAGCAAAATCTTCCTTCCGTTCATTATGAGTTAGAGTCCTGTAAGATGCATCTGAAAGACTCAGATGAGACAAAGCTATGTAAGAGCTCTTTTACCCCAAGGGATATTGAAAACTAAAATGTAGCAATGAGAAAGAAAGAACATACAGCGCGGCCAAAGTGGTAAGTTTGAGTGCTGCGGTCAATTAACAGAAAGACATAGAATGTTTTCAAATTAGAAAATATTTTAATGGGAGGAATGAAATCTTGAGACAAAAGGATACTTTTTATCTTATTAAGAACTAGGAGGAGCAAAGTAATATGGTAGTATAGTGTAGATGTTGAAGATATGCTTGCTGTTCATTTCCTTTCGAAAGCAGTAAATTAAAACATTATCTATTCTTGGAAGTTTGTTCTCCATAGGAGCTAACTTCCAATGCATAATGAAATGCCAGTAGAGATTAAGAGGAAGCTCGAGCTCCTTTCTTGGGACCATAGTGATTCCATGTCATTAAAACATTCAGTGTCTTTAGAATTTTCAGGAAATTAAATAATATTTACAAATGAATGTATTCTATAGTTTAGAAGTCACAGTACTAGGAATTATGCCATAATGAGTTTTACAGTTAATGAGCATGTAAATATACCCATGCAGCTTTCAAATAAAGCATAATAACAACTTTAGGTTATTATTCACAAATACTGAGTGAGATTTCACACATTCCGGATACTCTTTGCAGTGATTAGAACTTATCAGTAAACAAAATAAATCAACAATAATTCTGTATGTCATGGAGCTTACAGGTTTGTCAGCATAAAGGACATAGTGATATATTGAATAGGGTTGACTGCTATAGGGATATAACAATCTCAAAAATGTAACAGTGACTTTATTGCAGGAGTACAACTATAGCTTTAGAACAACTCTATAAAATGGAAAGTGCACATGGGAGTAAGCCTAAAGAGGTGGTAACAGACCACACAAGCAGCCCCTGAAGATGCCCAGCTGGTACACACCATCTCACATTGCATTAGTTTTCGTGTGCCTGGAAAAACTACCCACAATTCACAATTTAAAGAAAAAGAAGCTGAATTTACCTCACCATTTCTAAAGTCAGTCCATGCCCAGCTGGCTCCAATCTAAGAATATCTTAAAAATATGGTAAGGCAAGTTGCTTCAGAGTCCAAGGGCAAAGCAGAGCAAGAGGCGCCCCTTCCAGATGCAAGCCTCCAGCGCAACCTTATTCAGTGAAGCCCCACCTTCTAAGGGTCTATGCAGCTGCGAGCAGCAGTGGACGAATCCACTGGAAAGTATGACAACTCCGTGATTCAGTTACCAACCCAAGACTTTCTCCATCCAGCCAAATTGATAATTAAGGCGAACTGGCACATATGCAAAGCGGCAACAGGAGAACAAGAGGGGAATGAATGAAACAAACTGCACATTTTAGGAGCTGCTTTGGCTAAGCTGTTAGAAGTACTTTGCAGAAGACCAAACTGAGATCGGACAGAGGCAAATCAAGTGTGGCATGGTAGTTGTCTGGGGAGGATCCAAGAGCTGTGGCATTTTGGTACATACAGCAAAGGTACAACTAACAGCAATTTCGTTGATGCATCTGAAGATATGTGATTTATAGAAAAGTTATGGTTGCTTGCAAGAGTTTTGCTGCAGGGTTGGTGAGATAGCTCAGTGAACTAAGCACCTGCTTTGGTAAGCGCAGGGACTAGGTTCAATCCCCAGTCCCATATGCCACACCAACCTTGGTCTCAAGCACGCTGATCCAGGGACTGAGTCCAGGTGACATGGCACATGCCTGTAATCCCAGCTCTGGGGACACTGACAACAGGAGATATAGTATGATTCCAAAAGTTTTGTGTTGTCCCACAAAAATAATGGGATGGAATAGTCTCTGCCTCAAATGTGGAAGGAAATGAGAGAACTTTAAACATACTATTTTAAAAAGATGTCTTTAGAGATAGAACTGTAGGTGGTGGCTACCTATGTCTAAATTTGGAAGAAGCCTTGTGTTGGGAGAAGTTTACATTGCAGATGCAAGCTGGGAAAAACCGCTTATCAAAACGTGGAACCAAGGGGTAAAGAATGTCACCCACCAAAAGGCATGCTTCCTTTTGAAAGTGACATTGCTTCACCCTGTGGACCGACTTGCTTTTGAGATGTTTAAGAATTCAGACACCAAGAGGAGCATTCTGGGAAAGAAGAGGGACAATCTGGAGCTGATTTTCAAAGACGCAAATGAATAAAAGGTTGCAGCCGAAGTCAGGAATTGGTTCTAAAAAAATATTTCTGCTTCATTAAAGCCTCTGTTGTTTAAAACAACCGAGTTCCTATATTAGGAATTTAATTACTCAGTTTTTTTATGGTGGAACCTTTGGGAGCTAAATCAGTTAAGGTAAGGTCAAACGAGGCAGGGAGAGCCATGATGGGCTTAGCAACTAGAGATTAGTGATTGGGTTTACAGGAAGATCCGAGCTGGTCTCTTCCCTTTCTCACAGCAGTGGAGGAAACGCTGCAGTGCCGGGACCCGGGAAGAGGGGCCTCTCCAGATGCCGCTCCTGTGGCAATGTTCGGAATTAAGAGAAATACACTTCATTTGTTTGTGTGCTTCAAATTACCCAGGACATTTGCCTGCTTTTCATTATATAACTTACAGGAGCAAGGGGACAAGTTTCCTTCGGGGTTTCATAGTTGCGACTGCCTAATCCACTGGTTCCAAAGCAAAAACAGTGTGGTACAAGGGTGTTGCTGATCAAGGCCATCGAGGCAGGATGGCTGAAAAGCAGAGCAAGCTGTGGACAGGTAGGGTGTGCAGGTCGCATGGTGAGGGCTCCAGCACTCACCCAAATGGCTGCTTACTAAACCACGGGGACTTCTGAAGCCATGCAAATTGACAGTGCAGTGCAATGGTCACGCTCGTATATAGTAATCAATTGTAGTAGCATCAACTTGATTTAAAACCCGGAGAAACAAGCATATGTAGGCAGACAGCACAGATTACTCCA